>BQMZ01000274.1:0-182009 GCA_036984285.1 Chlamydomonas sp. KOR1 | reverse complement strand
GGCGGTGTGGGTTCGGGCGGTGTGGACTACGAGGGGTGTGTGGTTCGGGGCGGTGTGGACTCACGAGGCGGTGTGGGTTACGGGCGGTGTGGACTACGAGGGCGGTGTGGGTTCTGAGGCGGTGTGGGCTCGAGGGCGGTGTGGGTTACGGGGCGGTGTGGACTACGAGGGTGTGGGTTCGGGGGCGGTGTGGACTACGAGGCGGTGTGGGTTCTGGGGCGGTGTGGACTACGAGGGCGTGTGTGGGTTACGGGGGCGTGTGGACTACGAGGGCGGTGTGGGCTACGGGGCGGTGTGGGCTCACGAGGGCGGTGTGGGTTACTGGGGCGGTGTGGACTACGAGGAGGTGTGGGTTACTGGGGCGGTGTGGACTACGAGGCGGTGTGGGTTACGGGGCGGTGTGGACTACGAGGCGGTGTGGGTTACTGGGGCGGTGTGGACTACGAGGCGGTGTGGGTTACGGGGCGTGTGGACTACGAGGGCGGTGTGGGCTACGGGCGGTGTGGACTACGAGGGCGGTGTGGGTTCTGAGGCGGTGTGGGCTACGAGGGCGGTGTGGGTTACTGGGGCTGTGTGGACTCGAGGGCGGTGTGGGTTACGGGCGGTGTGGACTCAGGGCGGTGTGGGTTCGGGGCGGTGTGGACTACGAGGCGGTGTGTGGGGTTACTGGGGCGTGTGGACTACGAGGGCGGTGTGGGTTCTTGGGCGGTGTGGACTACGAGGCGGTGTGGGTTACGAGGGGCGGTGTGGACTACGAGGCGGTGTGTGGGTTCGGGGCGGTGTGGGCTACGAGGCGGTGTGGGTTCGGGGCGGTGTGGGCTACGAGGCGGTGTGGGTTCTGGGCGGTGTGGGCTACGAGGGCGGTGTGGGTTCGGGGGCGGTGTGGACTACGAGGGCGGTGTGGGCTACGGGGGTGTGGGCTCGAGGGGCGTGTGGGTTACTGGGGCGGTGTGGACTACGAGGGCGGTGTGGGTTACGGGGCGTGTGTGGACTACGAGGGCGGTGTGGGTTACGGGCGGTGTGGACTACGAGGGCTGTGGGTTCGGGGCGGTGTGGACTACGAGGGCGGTGTGGGTTACGGGGCGGTGTGGACTACGAGGGCGGTGTGGGCCTACGGGGCGGTGTGGGCTACGAGGGCGGTGTGGGTTCGGGGCGGTGTGGATACGAGGGCGGTGTGGGTTACGGGGCGGTGTGGACTACGAGGGCGGTGTGGGCTACGGGGGGGCGTGTGGGCTACGAGGGCGGTGTGGGTTACGGGGTGTGGACTACGAGGGAGGTGTGGGTTACGGGGCGGTGTGGACTACGAGGCGGTGTGGGCTACGGGGCGGTGTGGGCTACGAGGGCGGTGTGTGTGGGTTACGGGGTGTGGACTACGAGGGAGGTGTGGGTTACGGGGCGTGTGGACTACGAGGGCGGTGTGGGTTACGGGGCGGTGGACTACGAGGGCGGTGTGGGTTCTGGGGGGCGGTGTGGGCTACGAGGCGGTGTGTGGGTTACGGGCGGTGTGGACTACGAGGCGGTGTGGGTTCGGGGCGGTGTGGACTACGAGGCGGTGTGGGTTCGGGGCGGTGTGGACTACGAGGGCTGTGGGTTACGGGGCGGTGTGTGGACTCACGAGGGTGTGGGTTACTGGGGCGGTGTGGACTACGAGGGCGGTGTGGGTTACGGGGCGGTGTGGACTACGAGGGCGTGTGTGGGTTACGGGGCGGTGTGGGCTACGAGGGCGGTGTGGGTTACGGGGCGTGTGGGCTACGAGGGCGGTGTGGGTTACGGGGCGGTGTGGGCTACGAGGGCGGTGTGGGCTGGGGCGGTGTGGACTACGAGGGCGGTGTGGGCTACGGGGCGTGGGCTACGAGGGCGGTGTGGGTTACGGGGGCGGTGTGGACTACGAGGGAGGTGTGGGTTACGGGCGGTGTGGACTACGAGGTGTGGGTTACGGGGCGGTGTGGACTACGAGGGCGGTGTGGGTTACGGGGGTGTGGACTACGAGGGCGGTGTGTGGGTTACGGGCGGTGTGGACTACGAGGGCGGTGTGGGCTACGGGGCGTGTGGACTACGAGGGCGTGTGGGTTACGGGGGCGGTGTGGACTACGAGGGCGGTGTGGGTTACGGGGGCGGTGTGGACTACGAGGGCGGTGTGGGCTACGGGGGCGGTGTGGGCTACGAGGGCGGTGTGTGGGTTACGGGGCGGTGTGGACTACGAGGGAGGTGTGGGTTACGGGGGCGGTGTGGACTACGAGGGCGGTGTGGGCTACGGGGGCGGTGTGGGCTACGAGGGCGGTGTGGGTTACGGGGGCGGTGTGGACTACGAGGGAGGTGTGGGTTACGGGGGCGGTGTGGACTACGAGGGCGGTGTGGGTTACGGGGGCGGTGTGGACTACGAGGGCGGTGTGGGCTACGGGGGCGGTGTGGGCTACGCTACGGGGGCGGTGTGGGCTACGAGGGCGGTGTGGGTTACGGGGGCGGTGTGGGCTACGAGGGCGGTGTGGGTTACGGGGGCGGTGTGGACTACGAGGGCGGTGTGGGTTACGGGGCGGTGTGGACTACGAGGGAGGTGTGGGTTACGGGGGCGGTGTGGACTACGAGGGCGGTGTGGGCTACGGGGGCGGTGTGGGCTACGAGGGCGGTGTGGGTTACGGGGGCGGTGTGGACTACGAGGGCGGTGTGGGTTACGGGGCCGGTGTGGACTACGAGGGCGGTGTGGGTTACGGGGGCGGTGTGGACTACGAGGGCGGTGTGGGCTACGGGGGCGGTGTGGGCTACGAGGGCGGTGTGGGCTACGGGGGCGGTGTGGGCTACGAGGGCGGTGTGGGTTACGGGGGCGGTGTGGGCTACGAGGGCGGTGTGTGGGTTACGGGGCGGTGTGGACTACGAGGCGGTGTGGGTTACGGGGCGGTGTGGACTACGAGGGAGGTGTGGGTTACGGGGCGGTGTGGACTACGAGGGCGGTGTGGGCGGGGGCGGTGTGGGCTACGAGGGCGGTGTGGGTTACGGGGGCGGTGTGGACTACGAGGGAGGTGTGGGTTACGGGGGCGGTGTGGACTACGAGGGTGGTGTGGGCTACGGGAGCGGTGTGGGCTACTGAGGGCGGTGTGTGGGTTACGGGGGCGGTGTGGACTACGAGGGCGGTGTGGGTTACGGGGGCGGTGTGGACTACGAGGGCGGTGTGGGTTACGGGGGCGGTGTGGACTACGAGGGCGGTGTGGGTTACGGGGCGGTGTGGACTACGAGGGCGGTGTGGGCTGGGGGCGGTGTGGACTACGAGGGAGGTGTGGGTTACGGGGGCGGTGTGGGCTACGAGGGCGGTGTGGGTTACGGGGGCGGTGTGGACTACGAGGGCGGTGTGGGTTACGGGGGCGGTGTGGACTACGGGGGCGGTGTGGGTTACGGGGGCGGTGTGGACTACGAGGGCGGTGTGGGTTACGGGGGCGGTGGTGTGCCGTGGCCAGCGGCGCATGGCGCTGGAGGGGCGGCGGGGGGCGGGGAGGACGGTGCGAGAAAGTTGGCCGTGGTGTGTGGGTGTGGCAGGTTTTCAGGCACACAGGGTGCGGTGTTGCGGTGGTGTGTGCGGCGTGACAGGCTGGGACGCAGAGCGGTGCGCAGGGTGGGGCCCGCACGCATGGCGGCTCCGTGCCAGGCCGCCGTCGTACACACCTCGACACCAGGGGAGCCCTGCTCGACACACTGCGACACGGACCGACCCAAACTACCGTCCTGCCCACCCAGGCCTGGCTGCGCTGCTGCCACGCTCTGCAGGAGGCCCAGCCCCATACGGCTGGCGCCGAGCCCCGTCCCCAACCCCCATGCAGGTTTCCTCGATACCATACGCTATGCCGCTCGCCACATGCTCGGCACCCTCCCTCCCCGTCTTCCCTCATTTCCGGTTCAGTCACTTGCCGCTTTGCAGTATTCCCCTTTTCCCCCCGCCTCCCCCTCCCCCCCGGCCCACCCACCGCGCCTCCTCCAGCCGCCCTGTCTCCGCCATGGCCTTGGTCAGCTGCAGCAGCACCTGGGCCTGCAGGATGGACGGGTCGGGAGGAAGGGGAGGGGCCACAAGTGAGTTTGGCTGCAGTGGCGGTCGGTCAGCCGCATTGGCAGCTGCGCGGAAGCGAGTGCACACACACGGCCGTACGTCATGGTACGGCTGGGTAGGGGCCACACACAGGCAACTTGCAGGCCAGGGCTGCAGGGCTGCGGCCCTGAAAGAGGTGGTGGAGACTGCACGACCCATTCCACGTGAGCCCCCTGCAACCACCACACTGCGCACACCGTACAAGCACCACCCTTCCCCCCCATGGTTCCTGTCGGCCCACCGCCACACACACACACGTGTCACAAGCACACTGGCCCCCTCTGCCCCTGCCGAACCGCCACCGCCTCCCGCCTGCCCTGCTCGCCGCATTGAGCTATCCCCCTCACTGGCCCGTCGTGTGCTGCACTGCTTCACCCCGCACCGCACCGCGCCCACCCACCTGCCCCGGGTCGCTGAGCACGCTGGGCCCCAGCAGGCCGCCCCGCGGCAGCCGCGGCCGCGCCGCCCCCCGCCGCTTGCGCCCCCCTCCGCCGCCCCCTCCCCCCCCGCTGCTGGCCTCGCCCCCGCTGTCGCTCTCGGTGGCGGTGCCCGCCCCCGTGGCCCCCGTGTCGCGCTCCCAGTCGCTGCGCTCGGTGCCGCTGTCCAGCCCCGTGCCGCTGTCGGGGCCGCTGCTGGCGCCGCCGTCCGCCCCCCCGGCCCCCGCAGGCACCGCCAGCCCCAGCACGCGGGCAGCCTCGGCGTCCAGCTCGCGCGTCTTCTTGGAGCGCCGGTCCCTGAGGGCGTGGAGCAGGTGGAGCAATGGCACGTGTGTGCACCGTCAGTAGGCAAGGCAAGGGCTGTGTTCTCGCGTTGGAGCGAGAGTGGGCTGGAGGGGTGTGCGACAGGGCGGCGGAGCGGCTGGCTCCGCCCCACCCCCACCCCCACCCCCACCCCCGCCTACCCTACGCCTCTACAGCGCATGTTGGTCCGGTGTGGCTCAAGTGCCGCGCAGCACGTACCATAGGCGGGCCCCGGCACGTTTCCGGTGTTGTCGCTTTGCCGCTCTGCCCCGAGCACTCCCCCTCCCCCAGGTGTAGGTACCGATGCCACCAGTGCTTTCGCGTTGCCGTTGCTTTGCTGTTTCACTAGCACACAGCCAGCGCCCTTGTCCCTCCCTGCGGCCCTGGCCCCTGGTGTTGGCCCCACGTCCTGGCCCGGCCCCGGCCCCCACACCCGCCTGCGTGTGGCGCCCTTGAACACGCTGTCAATCTCGTGAGCGCCCTCGCCTGGGGGAGGGACAGGAGTGATTGAGGAAATGGCAGTGTGGCTGTGACGACGCAATGCATGGGCGGGTACTGGGCGACGGTGATGGTGGATTGTCAGTAGGGCCTCAGTGCCCCTTGTGCGGCAGCGCCACCGCCACCACCACAAACCGGTCCGAGGCACACATGCGCCCACCCCCTCCACGCCGTTGCCTTGGTGCACCTGCCGCTGCCCTGTGCGGTAGGACGCCGACATGCAGCCCTGCGAGCCCGGCCCGCCACCACGCCGCACACGCCCGTTCCTGCCCCTCCCTAGCTCACACATGGGCACACCCTAATTCAGTTAACATCTTCTATCGCAATCCCCACGTTCCCCGCGCGCCCCTCCCCGCCCCGCCGTCGCACCCTTGCGCCCGCCCTTCCTGGCGAACATGCGCTGGCGGTGGATGGCCCTCCGCAGCTCGGGCGGCAGCGAGGGGTCGTTGACACGTGCCAGGTCGGACGCCAGGGCGGTCAGCGAGGCGGCGGCGGCGGGGAAGATGGCCTCCACGTACCTGGGGCGTGGGAGGTGCGCGGTGAGTGGGCGCCTGGGCAAGCGAGCATGGTGTCCAGGCCCCGTAGCAAGCACGCCAGCCACGCCGCAGCAAGCCTTAGAACAAGTGTGGTGGTGGTGGGGGTGCACCGGCCTTCACGCAGGAAGGCCACCTGGCGGCCGGCCCACCAGCAGCACCCCGCCAGGCCCCGGCTGCGCCGCCCATCCTACGTGTGGTGTGGTGTGGTGTGGCACCCCCCGTCCCAGCGATAGCTCCTCGCCCCTCCCACGGCCCACCTGTCCGGCTGCCCCAGCTGCAGGTGCAGCTGGCTCTTGCGCATCAGCCCCTCCTCGCCCAGCGCAGCCGCAGCAGCAGACGCAAGAGACGGCGCGCCAGGCCTCGCGCCGCCCGCCTCCCCGCCCGCTGCCGTACTGCCGCCCACCGCTGCTGCCGCCGCCGTATCGGAGGGCCCTGGTCTGGCTGCGCTAGAGTCGCCCTCCGTCCCCGCCTCCGCCCCCGCGCCCGCCGCCGCGCTGTCCACCTCCATGTCCGCCTGCTGCTGGTGCTCCTGCTGCATGGCGTCGTACTTCTGCCGCACCATGTCGTCCAGCTCGTCCAGCAGCTCCAGAGCCGTACCGCGGTCGCCGCGGGAGGCGCAATTCTCAGCCAGCGCCAGCAGCGCCCCGATGCACCTGCCGAAGAGGGGGGGGGGGTGGGCGGGGAGGGGACGGGCAGGCAAAGGTGGTCAAGAGGTGCCACGACGCAGTGCCAGGGCGGAGGTGCGGTGGCAGTGTTGGAGCGGAGGGGCGTTGGCAGGGCGTGCATGCACGTGATGGATGCAGGAAAGGCACAGACATGAGATGGGCAGCAGGTAGAACGACGCGTGGCGCACCACACTGCTGCGTTGCCATGTCGCAGGACTAGGACAAGGGGCTAAGGCACAGGATAAGGCGCCACCACACGCGCGGCGGAAGGCACGGTCCGTCCGCCTGCCCACGCACCGCGGGTCTCCCCTGTCCATGCCCTCCAGCTGCTCCCGGTACAGCCGCACGCCCTCCGCCGCGCCCCGCCCCCGGCCGCGCCCCGTCCCCTCTCCCGCCGCCCCCTTGCCGCCGTCCAGCGCGCAGTGGCACTCCAGCAGCGACAGCCACAGCCCCGGCTCGTTGTAGTCGGGGTGCTCCAGCAGCGGCAGCAGGTACTGCAGCGCCCTGCACGGCACCGCACGGCAAGGCACAGCACGGGGATGGGGGACAAAGTACTGATGACGCGAGTTAATGGTAGTGGTAGTAGTAGTAAGCGCAATACGGTAGGGGCAGAGTAGCGCAGGGACTGGGGGGGTGTGCGGCTTGGAAGAACGGCACGGATCGCTGTCCAGCATGGGTGCAGCGCGAAGACGTGTGGGAGGTACGCCGTGCGCAGGTGCGGTGCGGCGCGGCGCGGCAGGGCGTGGCGCTGTGCCCTCTGCACACGTGTGCCCCCCCCCCCACCTGCACCGGCACACCGCCATGGACCGGCGCCTACGCCTGCAAGACCACCCCCTGACGGTCCTGTTCCTTCTCCATATCGACAGTGATCCCCCTCCCTCCACTCCCCGCCCCCAACCCCGTCGTCCGTCGTCCTACCGCCTAACACCCCCACCTCCATCCCCGCCGCCCCCCCCAACAGTGGGTCGCGAATTACTTACCGCACTGCTACTACTACTACTGCTACCATGACTACCGTTTCACTCGCGTTACTAGTACTTTGTTCCCCCCCCCCCCGCATCACCCACTTGTGGTGCTGCCCCAGCCCAGCCAGCGCAGTGCCCACAGCGCCGTACAGGTCCCCGAACTGCTCCACCGGCTCCCGCAGCAGCTCCCCCAGCGCCTCGTCAGCCTCGTCCAGCCGACCAGTGTGCGCCAGGCACAGGCCTGGAGGACAGGGGTGCCGGCGAGGGTAGCACACAGCGATCGTACAGCACGCGGGGCGGGGCAGCAGGGGAGAGGGCGGAACGTCAGGGGTGCCGCTTGTACATGGCCCTCAAGGCGCACCTCGCCTGCGTAACACCGGTATGCGTCAGAGCGAGACTCAACGAAAGGATAGTACAAGGAGGTAGCACACGTGGCGGCGTTTGCGTCGCAGTCATGTGTGTAAACGCCACTGATCTACGGAAGGCTGCACCAGGGCAACAAATGGCCGCCTTCAACCTGTGGTGGGAACGCAAGTGGCGTTCGGCTTGGCGGCAGCGGACTGGTCGGGGGACAGCACGGGCCCTCCCTCTGGTGCAGCTAACCCACACCTCCTCGCCCCACACCCGCTGCGGCCGCCACCCACCGCTCTTGACTGCCAGGTCCAGCGGCAGCGGCTGGTCGGGCGACAGCACGGGACCTGCGCGCTCGATGAGGGCGCGAGCCTCGGCGTAGCCACCCTGGGGTGGGGTAGGGGTGGGGGGTAGGGGTGGGGAGTAGGGGTGGGGAGCGGCGGGGGCGGGGGAGCAATGGAGGTGGCACCGGGGTGCGTGCGGGGGACGGGGTCGCAGTGTGCGTGGCAGCGCCCAGGACCCCACAGTCTGCATGTCATGTGCCCTCCGGTCGTCGGCCCTGGTGAGGCCCACTGCTAGATCATTCCCTGCGCACCCAGACCTCCCCTCTCCCCTCCCCCCTCGGCCTCAGCAATCCCGCCTGCTTGACTGCCCAGCGAACGATTGCCCTTCGCAGCAGGTGCTCTTGGTTTCCGCCTGCACTGCTTTGCCGCACTGCCGCACTGCGGCCCCCGACCCCTCTTGGCAATACGAGGAGTGTGCCCCACCCACCCACCCACCCGCTCCATGTATAGCTCTGCCAGGATGTTGACGTGGGTTAGGTCCACGTGGTCGGGGTGGTCGCGCAGGTGCTTCTCCAGCACGCTGATGGCCTGGGGGGACGGGCCGGGGGAGGGTGTGTATTAAGGGTGTGGTTAAGGCCAAGGTGTGGTGGGGGCGGTCGCGCAGGTGCTCCCCTGTGTGTGTCCACGAGAAGGGTATCGGTCAGCCATGAGTGTGCAGGCCGTGTGCAGGCCGCTGGGATGCAGGGCCCGGCAGCAGAGGCCTTCGAGACACCTGAGCCCTACGCGCCTGGGCGCTAGGAGCAGCGTGGGCTCATCCCGCCCGGTGGTGCGGCATGACGGGCACAGCACACGTACCACTTGCACCCAGCACCCCGTAATACACACCCACCCGCAGCGGCGCCCCGGCCTGGTGGTGCAGGCGCGCCAGCATGACGGGCACCTCGGGGTCGCCGGGGCGCAGCTTGCGCACCTGGGGTCCGCGGGGGGGAGAAGTGCAAGGGTTGGGGGGTTGCGGGCAGGTGGCGGGATGGACCAGGTGGGGGCTGCAGGCGGCCGCGCTTGATGCAGCACGTGTGGAAGCCACGGGCTGTTGGCAGTTGGCACAGGGACGGGGCTGGGTGGTGCAGGCTGCCGCTGAGCCGCCCCGGCCCCGCCCCCGGCCCCAGACGCCGCCCTCCCTGCAACAGGGCAGGGGCTGCAGCACGGCTGCCGCCGCCACGCCGCGGTCCCCCGCCAGCCCGCCGTGCCCTGACCTGTGCCTCTGCCTTGCCAGCGCGTGACCCGCCCCCACAGCCCACGCATGCCATGCCACATCCACACCCACATCCGTCCCCACGCACCAGGTTGAACTGCGTGAGGGCCCTGTCCGTGTCGCCGACCTGGGGGTGGGGGTGGGGGCGAGAGGGGTTTCTCAGCGGTAGGGGGGCTGCCAGCTCACCCCCACAGGGGTGCCGCCCCTCACAAGCCCACGTGCGCGGCCCCACACGCAGCACCTCGCCTCAGGCCCCAGGGCGCCACCACACCACGCGCCCGGGAAGATAGGTCCAAGTTGCGTAAATCCAATACTTGCTGTGCGTGTGGGTTGCGCATCGCGGCTGCCCCCTCCGTCACAGGCCCTTCGCTGCCCTCCCCCCAACGCCTCCTGTCACCCTGTCTGTATTACACTACACAACTCAACCACAGCGCAGCACAGCAAACAAACACCTCACCCTGCTGCTTCGCCGCTAACACACACGTGCTCACGCCCCCACCTGCGCGTACAGCACTGCGCGGTCCCACAGCGCGTCCAGGTCCGCCTTGGACCGCGCCAGAGCCTTGGTCAGGCAGTAGATGGCCTGCCTGCGGGGGAGAGAAGGGGGTGGGAGTAAGAGGGAGGGGGAAGGGGCGCCGGAAAGGGGGCGTTAGGGGGCCGCAGGCGGGCTTGCCGAAGGGACGCGGACTAGGCGGACTAGGCGCACGCAGTGCAGTGTAACGTGCTGCACTGCCCACCTGAAGAAGCCCAGCTCCGTGCTCATGGACGCCAGGCGCTTCCACAGCGCCAGGTCCTTGGGGCTCAGGTGGGCGGCGATCATGAAGAAGTCCAGCGACTTGCGCTGCTGGCCTGGGGGTAGGGAAGGGGAGGGGGCAGGGCGGGCGAGAAGGGATCGGTGGTGCAGTCGTGTTACGTGTACAACAACCAGACACAGTGCGCCCATCGAGGTGCCCCTGCGCAGTGCGTGCAGTGAATGGGCCACGCACAAGTGATGGGGTGCCCGGCAGGCTGGCCAAGCACTGGCTGTGCGGGCTGCAGGGCGGCCATATGTGCGGCCGGCAGGGCTGTCAAAGGAACCACGTGGGCCTAGGGGGGCGCGGCGCAGGGCGACCATCGCCAGCTCCCCTCTCCAAGCCCTTTTCGTAGCACGCGAACACCAACACCAAAATACTGAAGCTGCGAAGCTGCAGTCCGGCCCCCTCCCCAGCCCCCCTCCCTGCCCCCTGCCCCACCCATGGCCTCGTGCAGCAGGCCCAGCGTGTGGTAGGGGTCGGCAATGTTGGGGTGCTCCTTGATGACCTGGGGGGAGGGGCGTTGGGGCCGGGGGCGAAGGGGGATGTGAGGGGAGGGACGGCGTGAGCGTGACGACGGGCGTTGAATGATGACAGCTTGCAAACGACCCGGCACGTGACCCACATCAACACAGCCTGCCCACAGGCGCGCACTCGCCGCTTTGAGCAGCTCCGCGTCTGGCTGGTAGTCCAGGCAGCATAACTCACAAGCGCGCGGGTGCACCCAGATTAGTGCCCCCGTAGCGCACTCCCCGCTAACACACGCTGGTGTGGATGTGCTCACCTCTGTGAGCAGCTCCACTGCCGGCTCGTACTCCTGGGTGGCGAACATGAGGTTGGCCTGGCCCAGCTTGGCGGTGACCTGTGAAGGGGACGGGGAGGGAGGGGGGAGAAGGGGGTGGGGGGGTGCAGGCGAGGACACAGCGCGCGCATGGGGGCGACGGCGTGGACCAAACAGGTGTTCCGACACCCCCGACCCGTAGCCCATAAGCAGGTGGGTGCTGAGACTGGGAGGAGGAAGCGACGGCTAGGGCAGGGCAGCGGCGGGCCAGCCAACGCACTGCTCGCGGGCCCTCCTCTGCCCAACGCAGTACGGCACCCCCCTCCCCCGCTTTACACTCAGACTAGGCGACAGGCTACGGCCCCTGCTGAAGCTTGTCAGGTCCCCGGCCCCCGCCCGCTGCACCCCACGTCGCAGCAGCATCCAGGTAAGGCGCTGGCAACGGCCCCTGCGCGTACTCCACCCCCCTCTCCACGCCGCTGTCCTCCCTCGTCCTGCCCTAACCCGTTATAACTCCTCCCACCCCCCAACCCCGCACCCCCACCCCCTCACCCCCCCGCCCCACCTCCTCCGGCAGCTGCTTCTTCTTGCGCCCCCTGCGCCCGCGCGGCCTCCCCCTGCCCCTGCCGCGGCCGCCGCCCCTCCGCCGCTCCACCAGCCCGATCTGCTCGGCCAGGGGGTCGCCCTCAAACTCGTCCAGCCCGAACACGTCCTCCTCGCCCGCAGCGATGCGCTTCAGAATGTAGCCAATGCTGCGGCCCCTGCCCCTGCCCCTTCCCTTCCCTCCCCTGCCCCTGCCCCGACCCCGGCCCTCCCCAGGAGGCCTGCCGCGCCCGCGGCCCCTCCCCCTGCCCCTGCCCCTCCCCGCCCCTGCCCCGCCCCGTCCCTCCCCGCCCCTTCGCCATCCGCCGGAGCTTCAGACGTGCTCGGTCCAGCGCCATCGTCGCCCCCTGCCTCCGCCATCTCCACATCCCCCTCCCCTGCCCTTCCCCTCCCCTCCTCCTCCCCGCCCTCCGCCTCCTCCTCCTCCTCCCCCTCCCCTGCTCCGCTTCCCCGTCCTCCCCGCCTCCTCGCCCTCCCCCCGCCCCTCCGCCTCGTCGCTCCCTGCGCCGTACACATCCTCCTCCAGCGCCCGCGCCTTCTTCCGCCGCGCCTTGCGGCGGGCGCGCAGCAGCTGGTACGGCTGGCGGGCATCGGCGCCGCCGCCGTACGCCCCGCCCGCCCCCGGCCCCGCGCCCGCCGGTCCCTGCGGCCCCGTGGCGCCCCCCGTGAGCTCCAGGGTGCGCAGGAAGGTGAGGGGGTCCAGCTCATCGTCGAACAGGTCGCTGCCGTCACTGTCGTCACCTGGAAGCAGGGCACACACACGACGTGATGCTCCAGTTGCTCTCCTTGAGTACACTGTAGTAGTTGCAAACGGTGTGGGTGGCGGGCCGAGGGAGGTGCAGAGGCCGGCGCCGAACGGGTCGCTGCCATCGCCATCGCCACCTCCACTGTACAAGGCTTTGCTTGAGTGTGATACCACAGTGATGCCCATTGATGATTCATGATAATACAGCAAGTACAGTGCTGGCGGTGTAGGCGCCCTTGTTGATGTCCATGCACGCCCCGCCCCCGCGCGCACCCACCCGTGGTGAAGCCCGAGGTGTAGCCCCCCTCGCTGTCGTACACGCTGCCGATGGAGCCGCCGGTGGCGGTGGACCCACGCCGACCAGAGCCGCCGCGGCTGCCGCCCCGGCCGCGGCCCCGGCCCCGGCCGCCGCCCGCTCCCCCGCTCGCCCGGCTGCGGCTGCGGCCGTAGTCGTCCTCGTCCTCCGACTCCGCCTCGTCCGCGTCAAAGTCACTGTCCATGTCCGAGCCCCCGGGCTCCTCCTCCTGCTCCTCCTCCGACTCCTCCTCTTCTTCCACCTCGTCATTATCATCACCCCCAACCTCACCCCCACCCACAGCGGCAGCACCACCGCCACCCTTGCCGCGCCTGCCCGCCCGTCTCGAGGATGTGGCACCTGTAGCGGCTGCAGCAGCTGCTGCCCCCTTGGAGCTGCGGGAACCTGCCCTCGGGGCCCGGCCGCCGGCGCTGGGGCCGGCCTCGGCCCCTGGCGCCCCCGCGCGGCCCTTGCTCTTGCCCTTACCCCTGGCGCTGACGTGCTCCACTTCTTCCTCCTCCTCGTCCTCACTCATGACCTCCACGCCCTCGCTCTCGTCCGACATGGGGCCGAAGGGGCGGGGGAGGGCTGCTGCGGGGGGGCCTGAGCCGGGTCAGCGCTGACTGGGCCTCCCGGCGTGAACTGCCCTGCTGCCCTGCAAGTCCCCTGGGCGTTGCGTAGGAGATGGCGTGGGCTTTAACTAGGTATACTGTTCTGTTGGGTGCTTCCAGGCAGGCCTCTCCGCTGCGATTGCGACGGGCTGCCGCTGGACGACAGAGAATGCCGGCAAAGCGCAAAGCGCGACCCAAGTATGAAATAAAGCAGCTTCGTAGCCTAAACGCACTTCCAAATATAATTCTTGCTGGTGAGTTGTTACGCTAGCGTTAGCCGGACGAGGGACGTTCACGGCAGTCGTCGCTGTGGCGGGAACCTTAAGCAGCAAACAAAGGCACGGGAGCCGCTGTAGATCACTTATTTAACTGTATATGTACTTTACGGGGCATTGGCGTCATTCGGGAAGCTCCGCACGGCCCTGGCTCCAGCCGGTTTCGGCCGAGCACACACACCGCCTGAGCTGTCACGATGACGAGAGCTCAGTGGCCTCCACTGCTTGCCACAACTCCTGCCGGCACCAACCAGCTGTAAAGGGCATCCTAGACCGTGGCAGTGATAGCAGGTGAGAAGGGGTGGCCCCGGGCCCTGCGTCTGGAGCTGTAAAGTGGGCTGGTGTCCAGCGCTGTGCATGCGCCGTCAGGGGCCACCTCTGCACAGGTGTGCCTGAACTGCAAGGTCTGACCAGCACAACGCATGCGCAGACTGCACCACCTGTGTAGTCTCTGTTTCACGCTTGGCATACGTAAACCAGCACACATCGGCGTGTTAGGGCACATACTAGCACATAGCATCAAGGGGACTCCTCCCAAGGGGACTCCTCCCAAGGCTTCCCTGCGGCCAAGGCTGTGGAACGGTGAAGGCTAGCAGGGAGGGCGACAGCAGTGGCAAGGCTTGCATGCCCATGCCCATCAGCACACCCGTACTGTTTGGGGTTGCCCCAAACCTCAACGGAAACCCACTTACGAGGCACAAGTAACATGCCATACCCTACCAACCTTGGCCCTGGCTCGCAAGCCGCAGTGCGCATGTTCACCCATGGCGCAGCACATGCGCAGTCATGCTCCAAGGACCGTAGACCTGTAACCTTGACGTGGGCCTACCCTGCCTGATACCTGTACGTGTACTACAAGGATGTCTTAGGCTCTAAGTGCCAGGCAACAGCGCAGGCAAAGCCCTGCAGAACCCCAAATCACACCTACCACGCAGGGGGCACCACCGCTTGCATCAATTGATGGCATGGTAGTGTTTGGAGCAGGAATGCATCGGCGGCCGTCGGTGTGCATGGATCTGATTAGGGCTCCGCGGGCTCTGGGGAATAGCTGGAATGCGTGTTTGCCGGTTAGGCCCACCATGCGCCGAAACCGTTACCCTTTGGTTTCACCGTTAGGGCATGCCAACAGGAATCGAGCTGCATCTTTCATCGTTACACGGCTCCTACCTACGGTGCAAACTTCTCTTGTGTCTTCTTATGAAGCAATTATAGACACTTGCACAGCTTCTTGTCGCAGTTGCCCACCTTTTGCCTGAACGCTCCCTGGCTCGGACCACTGTCTCGGCTACGCGCCTGTGAGCACCTTGAAGAATGCGACCAGGAGTGATAGCTGTAACTGCATGTATACTAGTTGCACTACTGCATCCTTCTCAAGCTGCTTGGGGCCGCCTCAGCCAGGTGGCTGCATGGCTCCAGCCGGCCGCTGAGCTGCGGACACCGCCCCTCAAGGAGGCACATGTCTACTTCGACGAAGCAACTGGGCAACTCAGTATCTCAAAGGGTCCACTTGGTGCCTCACGAGGTGAACAAGGGCCAGGCGCAGCGAACCCTAGTTAACGCTTGCGCGCCCCGCGCATTCGGTCTTGGCGCGAACTCAAGCCCGTTGGACAGTCCTTGTAACTGGTGCATGACTACAATGTTACCATAATTAACCAAGTGCAGAAGTCCTAGCACCGTCCGACCCACCTCGACCAGCTCCCTAGGTGTGCCCCCTGCTGCACCGCCACCCACTTGGCTCGCTCCACCCCTGCCCCTGCTCCCCTTCCCCTTCCTGCCCTCCTGCCCGCCCCCCCTCCCAGGTCCCTCGCCCGCACCCACGCCCGCCGCCTCCGGCTCCTTCTCCGACCCCTCCCGCCACAGGAGCAACTTCGGGCAGCTGCGCGTGTCCACGCACGCCGCCTACCCCGACCTGCTGCAGATGCAGGCGGCGGGCTTCCTGGAGGGGTACCTCACAGCGGGTGGGGATGGGGGTGGGGCAGGGGGGTGATCAAAGCATTGGAAAGGAGGAAAACGTGCAGAGGGTGGTCGCATGCTGGTAGCTGGGCAGACACGTCTTGTAGTAGGGAGGAAACGGGCGTGCAGTATTGGGTGGCAGTGTAGCACAGGCGCGCCTTGGCCAATCAGGCGCGGCAGGCCAAGGCACACAGCAGACTCGCCAGCTGCAACTGCTCCCTGGGCGGCGGGACAGGCGGCTGCTGCGCGTGAGGTGCAGGCAGCGTGGACGCGGGACGTGTTGGTATTGATGTTGCCTTAGTGCGGTGGTGCTCCACTGGCATTGCTCCCTGCCTTGTGCCTCCCAACCTTCGGACCTGCAGATAGCCGTAAAATATTGGTTTGTTGTTTGGGGCCATGTATCGGGATTACTTGCAACTACGTCGACCTGCAACGTGACCTCACCCACGCATGCCGTCTCCACCCGCCACCCCGTCCCGCCCGCAGAGCGCATCTTCGACTACGCCTACAACATGAAGGCGTGGCTGGCCTCGCAGACCAACGACACCTTCAAAGTGGGCGACTGGTGAGCAGCACGGTGACGCGTGCAGGCCGCGTGCTGGCAGCACCGTACGCCTGCGGGGGGCCGGGGAGGGGGAAGGGGTGGAGCGGGGAGCGGCGGACCCGGTTGCGGCTGGGGCTGGGGCAGCACACCTGCACGCACTACTGCAGAGGCACGTGGTAGGGTGGGTGGCAGGGCAGGTGCTAGGGCGGGTGGCAGGCGGTGCAGGCGCACGCAGCCAACCAGGCCCTGCCGGGCAGGCACCGCAGCACCTGGGCTTACAGCTGCAGCGCCCTGATGGGCCCTGCGTACCACACGTGTGGCTGTGCGTGCTGCAGCCACTCCCAGCGGGCCGGCGGCGGCACCAGACCTGGCCCCTAACCCGTGGGCCCTTGTGGCGCCGCATGACCCGTGCCACCCGCACACGGACAACACCCACAGCTGCCGTCCCGTCCGCTTCACCCCTCCCTCTCGGGTCAGCTTGGGTATCTTCAAGAACGCCTTGTGATCGACCACGCCTAACGCGGGCCTTAGTCTGTCTGTTCATCTGATGACCGCAAACCCCCTGCCCACCCTCCCCCAGGCTGTTCGCGCAGGACCGCTGGGTGCGGCAGCAGGTGCACGCGTACGGCGGGGAGCCGGCCGGCACCGGCGGAGACCCTGCTGCCGCTGCCGCCGACCCCGGCCCCGGCCCCCACGGCCCTGACCCTGACCCGTCTGCGCCCTTCCCCTCCTACTGGCGCACCGTGGGTCTGGTGATGGCGCAGTTGGACGGCCTCATGGCGGGCTACTCGGCACGCCTGGCGGAGTGGGCGGAGCAGCAGCAGGGACAGCAGGGACAGCAGGAGCAGCAGGAGCAGCAAGTGCAGCTGCAGCGGCATCAGGAGGGTCCCGGTGGCACCGGCGGCTCCTGGAGCTCCTGGCTGGCCTCCCTGGCGTCCCGTGCACTGCGGCAGCGCTCCGGTGCTGGTGGTGCTACTGCTGCTAGGGCCGGGTCCGGGTCCGGCGTGTCCAAGGGTGGCGGCGGGCCGCCCCTGGACCGGCTGACCAAGTGGGACTTCCTCATGCTCAACGCGCTGGGGGACATGGACGACCTCATGGGCGTGGTGCGTGGGAGCAGCCGTGCGTGTGTGTTAGGTGGTGCGTAACGCGTGCAGCTGCGCCGAAGCAGCACCGTGTGGGGGCGTGTGAAGCCGTGGGGTACGTGGCGACCTGCTGGGCGTGTAATACTGTGGCTGACGTGGGGGTGTGTTCGGTGCATGAAGGAGGCCTGAAGTTGTTAGCTGGCGCCGTACACCGTTCCACATGCAGACTTCAGGGTGATGCAGTATGCCGTACCACCTGCTCTCCGCGTCTCAGGTGTTTCCCGATGACGACGATGGCAGCGACGTGGACGACTACCAGGGCGGTGGTGGTGATGCGGAGGGCAGCACGCAGCAGGCGCAGCAGAGGCAGCAGCAGCGGCTGCGAGGGGGCAGGGGGCAGGGGAACACGGACCCCCGGAAGGTGGACCGCTCGGGGTGTGCGGCAGCTGCAGCGGGCGGCGACGCGTCCCTCGGCGCTGCGTCTGCGTCTGCGTCTGCCACCCCCGGCGGCCGCGGCGGCTGGCACCCGTGCCTGGTCAGCGAGGATGAGGCGGCGGAGCGGGACACGTCCTTCTTCTTCCGCCTAGACGAGCAAGGGCAGGGGGAGGAGGGGGGCGCTGGTTGGGAAGCGGGTGGGGGCCAGCGGGCGCAGGAGGAGGGGGAAGGGCAGGAGGGTGAGGGCGGGCTGCGGCCCCCTGTGCGGCGGCGCGGGTCGTGGGCGGGGCTGAGTCCGGGGCAGGTGCGGTCGCGCATCGCCAAGAGCGGCCGGTGCAGCGTGCTGATCAAGGTGCGGGTGCGGGGATTGGGTGGGTGGGTGGGGGCCGGGGGCGCAGAATGCGGACGGGGGTGGGGTGGGGTGGCACGCAGTGCGCGAAGGAGACCGGGCAGGGGGTGCGAAGGTGGAGGTCGGCAACTGGGGTACTGGTTGTCGCACACGGTACGGTGCTTGGGGTTCGGCTGCCAGACATTCTTTTGGGTCGACCTTAACTTTCTTGCGTTCGCGGCATATAGTAGTGCAAGGGGTCTGGGTTGTGTGCATGGACGGTAGGTTGTCCCCTTCACGGCAGGTGCCTCGCACCCTGGTTGGTCTACCGGTGGGCCGTGTGGCGGGCCACACTGGCGTCCTGCGTGCCTGTGACACCGCATGCGTGTGCGTGTGCGTGCTGCATGGCCGCGCTGCGCGCAGGTGACCCCCTCCCTGGACGACCTGCTGGTGGGCCACGTGACGTGGTGGTCGTACGCCTCCATGCTGCGGCTGTACAAGCACTACGACCTGCGCCTGGCCGCCGTACGGCCGGGGGGCGAGCTGGTCAACGGCAGGATGTCGTTCTCGTCGTACCCAGGTGGGGCCGGCGCGGGGAGGGGCTAAGGGTAGGGCAATGTGGTGTAGGGTTGGGCAGGGTGGGGCGGGGTGGTGGTAGGCTGGAGTGGGGCCGACAGGGTGACTGCAAAGCTGGGTGGTTCGTGGTCGGTGCGTTGTCATACCCAGCCGGATAGATAGGAGCGAACGGCTAAGGTCGGGCGCATGGACCCCCTTTCCTCTCTCCCACGGGCATCAGCAACCCCCCGTACCCCTCCCCCTTGCGCACTGCCCTCAGGCCAGATCAGCAGCGCCGACGACTGGTACCTGCTGGGCAGCGGCCTGCTGGTCACCGAGACCTCCCTGGACATATACGACCACACGCGCTACGCCGCCTTCTCCTCGCCCGCCTCGCTGCTGTCGTGGCAGCGCGTGCTGGCGGCCAACATGGCGGCGGCCGACGGGCCGGGCTGGGCGAAGGTGGCGGCGGCGCACAACAGCGGTGGGGCGCGTGGCGTGGGGGAAACGGAGGTGCAAGACGAGGGTGCCAGGGTATCCAGCTCTGTTGCTCCTGACGAGTCATGCGGACTGGGCTGTTCTATGCCATGCCGCTGCGACCGCACAGGCTGCCATGCCGCTGCGACCGCACAGGCTGCCATGCCGCTGCGACCGCACAGGCTGCCCTGCCGCTGCGACCGCACAGGCTGCCCTGCCGCTGCGACCGCACAGGCTGCCATGCCGCTGCGACCGCACAGGCTGCCATGCCGCTGCGACCGCACAGGCTGCCATGCCGCTGCGACCGCACAGGCTGCCCTGCGCTGCGACCGCACAGGCTGCCCTGCCGCTGCGACGCACAGGCTGCCATGCCGCTGCGACCGCACAGGCTGCCCTGCCGCTGCGACCGCACAGGCTGCCCTGCTGCTGCGACCGCACAGGCTGCCATGCCGCTGCGACCGCACAGGCTGCCCTGCCGCTGCGACCGCACAGGCTGCCATGCCGCTGCGACCGCACAGGCTGCCCTGCCGCTGCGACCGCACAGGCTGCCCTGCCGCTGCGACCGCACAGGCTGCCCTGCCGCTGCGACCGCACAGGCTGCCCTGCCGCTGCGACCGCACAGGCTGCCCTGCCGCTGCGACCGCACAGGCTGCCCTGCCGCTGCGACCGCACAGGCTGCCATGCCGCTGCGACCGCACAGGCTGCCATGCCGCTGCGACCGCACAGGCTGCCCTGCCGCTGCGACCGCACAGGCTGCCCTGCCGCTGCGACCGCACAGGCTGCCATGCCGCTGCGACCGCACAGGCTGCCATGCCGCTGCGACCGCACAGGCTGCCCTGCCGCTGCGACCGCACAGGCTGCCCTGCCGTGGTGGTCTGCTCCGTGCCGCCCCGCCGCACACACTACCGGCACCGCTGAACCCACCGTATCTGCCGTTACAGAGTGCTGGCCCCTGTCAAACTGTAACCCGGAACCGCCTGGTGCAGGAACGCTTGGTACGCTCCTCACACACAGAGCGCGTCATCCCTACCCACGCCGTCCCCCCTCCCTTCCCGGCCCCCCCCACACACACAGGCACCTACAACAACCAGTACATGGTGGTGGACCTGAAGCGCTTCACGCCCGGCCAGGAGCTGCGGCCGGGGCTGCTGACCGTCACGGAGATCATCCCGGGTGGGGCGGCGGGGGGGGGGGTTGTAGCGGGCGGCGGGAGGGGCGCAGGGGCAGGGCAGCTGGCACACGGTGTGGGCGCATGGGGGATTAAGCGGTCGGAAGACAGACGTTGTCTGCAACACGACGACGTTGATATGAAGCCGTAAAAATAAACCCATCCCAACCCGTTACCGGACCGCCACGGGCGATGAGTCGATGTGTCCGCGTAGCTGAGGCTGAGGCTGCGCCGGCGTGTAAGGCTGCTAAGCTGATTGTTGCTGATAGTACGTGAATGATAATAATAGTACGTAGGGGTGGGTAGGCGTCAAGGGGAGAGGTGGACTAGTCCCGACGTGCGTGCACCCGACCCGCGAAAGCAAAAGCAAAGCTCCCGCGGCCCACCTGGAGAGCCGAGGAGACGCAGGGACGCACACCCAGACCCCGTAACGAAGCGTCCCAACCCAAGCGCCGCGAGAAGAGGTCCGACCATGTGAAAAGTGAAAGTGGGGGAGGCCCGGCTGATGAGGTGCCGGGAGTCCAGGCGTGCGTGCCGGTGTTGAACGCAGCTGAAGGGGCAGGGCCGCGGGTTGGACTGCCCATGTGCGGGATCAGCCGGCCGGGGTGTACCGCTGCGCTTGCCCCACGGTCCCCCGCTTGAGTCATCGGCATCCCCTCGCTCGCCTTCCCCCAGGCCTCACCATGACTGCCGACGCCACGCCCCAGTTGGAGCTGGGCTACTGGCCGTCGTACAACGTGCCGTACTTCCCGGAGGTGGGGCCGCGGCGCACAAGGGGTTGTGGGTCATGCGTGCAGGGTGGATGAGCTGTCTGTCGTACAACGTGCCGGACTTTGCGGAGGTGGGCATGGGGTTTACGCAAGGGGGGCGGGCAGCAACGATTGGGTTGTTTCCAGCGGTGGGTTAGAGCCTGTCCGGCGCAGGCTGCAGCAGGTGCGGGCTAGGGGGGTGCGACAGGCGCTGCCGGGCAGTGGCGCTGCCGTGCAGGTGCGAGGCAGTGGTGTTGCATGGGCTCATGAGGACAGGACAGGGGCACAGGGCCCTGGCACGCCGCACCAACCCCGCGGGCAGCCGGCGCCGTACAACGGCTGACGTACCGTTGCTTACACTTTCGCTCTCACATTTGTGACACCCTCCCCCCTTCCAGCAACGTGCTCGAGCACGGCGCCATCGGCTGCTGCAGCCGCTAAGCAGCAGAAGCACCAACCCGTGTGGCCCACACACGTGTGCCTACTTGAGTGTGCAGGTTTGTCTTTAGCCGTACACCTGCATCATAAGGAACAGCGCCCAACCTCCCCCTCCCCTCCCCCCTCCCCCCTCCCCCCTCCCTCCCCCCCCCCTCCCCCTACCCCCCCCTACCCCGCCACACACACAGGTGTACAACGCCACCGGCTACCGCCGCCACGCCGACGCCCTGGCCGCTCTGGGGCCCGCCTTCGCAGCCGCCGCAGAGGGCCTGTCGTACCAGCTGGCACCGCGAGCCAAGATCCTCAGGCGGGACGCAGGTGGGCGGGGCGGGGGAGGCGAGGGGCGAGGCAGTTGCGCTGCCAGGATGGCGCATGTGCCATGGTTGGGTGTGGCAGTGCTGGTCGCTGGTACCTACACTCCAACAATGGTGTCCAGCAGGGTTGAATTGCGTTGCACGGGCTGTGGCGCTCGCTGGCCCCCTGGGCTCCCTGTTGTTGTTGGTGGGACGGGATTGCGAGGAAAGGGTGCGGTGCAGTTCAGACAAGGAAGAGGGCTCTGAATGGCCCGGACGGCGACTCGATGGAATGGGTTGTGTGGGGACGGGGACCCGTGTGCCCCATGCGTCTCTGCCGTCAATGGCTCTTGGGCAGCATGCAAGGCCTTGCGGAGCTGTCACCGCCGGCTGGTCTGGTCTGCTGCGGGCAGCGGGGGCGTTGAGCGGTGGGAACACACGTGCTCGCCAAGGGGAGGGGTTTAATGTGGTGCGGTCTCTGTTGCGCATCCGCTGGTGCCTGCGGATCCAGGCAGGTCGCCACGGCCCCGCCCCCTGTGCAGCACGCCCCCCTCACCGCTCCAACACCGTTCCCCTCCCCATCATCGACCATGTCGATTGGCAGACTTCTTCTGGCGTCCTGCCGCCTGACCCCCTCCCCCCTCCCCCCAGCCGGCGCCTCCGACCTGGAGTCCTTCCGCACCCTCCTGCGCTCCAACGCGTGGCGACCCGCAGCCGCCGACCAGCAGGAGGCGGCGGTCGGTTCCCCCTCAGGCCCCGGCCCCGGCCCCGCGCATGACCCGCTGGCGTCGCCCTCCCCCTGGAACGCGCTGTGCGGCAGGGGAGACCTGGACCCGGAGGACCCCGACACGTACGGCTGCATGGACGGCAAGGCCACCAGCTACAGGTGTGTCTGCTGCTCCACCGCGCTTTGCCGTATCAGATACTGTGACATCCTTACTGTGAAAGCTCCTAATGCTGAGTTAAACGCCCCTGATCATCAGGATTCGCTGTCGCCCCCCACCCCCACCCACTCTTGCCCCTGGTGTCAACGGACCCATCCCCCGCAGCGGACCCATCCCACTGTAGCTCTGCGGTGACATGTACACCGCCCACCCCCCCGTCCAGCAGCTTGCGCGTCTCGTCGTCTGTGTACTCCGTTTCACTCGCGTTACTAGTACTTTGTCCCCCCGCACCCCGCTTCCACTGCCCCCCACCCCGGACCCCCAGGCGCGCGCTGGCCCTGTCCGCCGACGCCATCAACGGCCCGCCAACCGACACGGACCGCGGACCCGGAGCCGGCGCGCTGCCGCCCTTCGCGTGGGCCGACCACCCGCGCTTCGCCCGCACGCCCCACCGCGGCATGCTGGACGTGTTCGACACGCAGTGGGAGGAGCAGCGGCCGTGAAAGGGTACGGCTTGCGGGGCGATGCAAAGGCTGATGGTGGCCCGTCGGCCGTATGAATGGGCACACCAGCACGGCGCTGTCCTGCCCCATGTGTTTTGGCCGCTGTCGGGTGTCAGGTGCAGCACACCGTTGTGGGTGGGTACCGGTATGTAGCGGTGTCCGGGAGTGAGAGACTGTTTGAGAGACAGCGTTGCTGAGCACGGTAGCGGTGGTCACGTGCACGTGTGTCATGTCCCACCGTGATCGCGGTAGGTGGAGCTGGTCGTGACGGGGTGGGATGGGGTGCGGCCGTGGGGAGGTGAGGCAGGGCAACAACATGGTGCAGCACAGCAGCAGCACTCGCACGTGCAACGCGCTGGCGGACACAGCCAGCTCTTCGGGGGTAACTCCACCTGCGTGCGTGCGCGTACGGGATGCATAATGCAGCGGCTGCCGACTGAAGGAGTGCGAGCTTCTTCACAGGGTGCTGCGCCGGCTGTTTGGAGGGCTGGGGGCGCTCAGCGCCTTGCCGTGCGGGGTCGCAAGGTCCCTTGCAGGTGTGTGCGGGGGAACACCGTCCTGCTGTGCGCTGAGGGCGTAGAGTGAAGTGAACAGTAATTGTACACCCCAAGAGGGGCACGTCATGAGAGTCAGGCTCGTCGGGACGAATAAGGTTGGAGTGTGTGCTCATTTCCAGTGTAGAGAGGGTGCTGTATGAGTGGACGGAGGGCGTGGAGGCGCAGCGTGGCTTACTAACAGGCTTCTGGAGTGGAGCTTTGATGTACGGAAACGAACATGCGTACGGATAGAAGTGCGTGAAACTCGTGTTCACCTGTACCAGTACCAAGTTCGGACTTCAGAGGCAGGACTGTGTTCGACTTTTGAGGAGTGGGCCAACGAGGCCCCTTGCAGACATGCAAATACGTGCGCTAGATGCTTCGCTGCTGCACGCTCCTGTTGTCGACGTGGAGTAGCCCGCCTGCGCAGCAACGCGGCAGGGGGCGTCCCATGGACCGGTGTTTCCGTTTGCTTGGCGAGCTGCCCCCAGCATGCACCGTGAACCTGGTGTGTGATGAGCCTGGTGTACTTGAGCGGGCTGCCGGTGTACACTATGGTAACCTACATGCCGATAGCCACGTGTTTACCTAGGATGGGAGCTTGCCGCCTTTTATGTCATGATGGCAGGGCCTGCGATGGACGCTAGGCCGGGTAGGCTAGCTGATGGTTGGTAATGTGAAGTGCACTGCGTGCTGTGTCTGTGAGCAGGCAGGGCCTCATCTCTGAGGCACACGAGACCACAGGGATCTGCGCCGTATCATTTCAACGGCGTATGGTGGCAAGATGTTCGTGAATTCGGGATGTCAAGGCCGTTGGGTTTTCTTGGTATCTGTTCCGTTTCCAGAGCTCCTGGCCACGGACAGCTGTTCTGGCCAAGGTTCTGGCTAAGGGCTTCTGAGCTAGGTTTCGTTTCGTTCCGTTCCGTTCGTTTCGTAGGCTGACTTGAAGGGTCGCACGATGTGACTCGCACCAGGCAGCACGGCGGCTGTACGGCACGCTCTTTGCGTTCTTGGTGTGCAACGTAGCAGGTGCCTGGGGCGCATGGGGCAATGGGTGGCATGCGGCATGCGGCATGGGGGAGTACTACACGAGGGCCTTGCCCTCCTTCTCCTGTTCGCATCTCGCAACACATTAAATTGTTTCCTTCGCTGCTGGTACATGTTTATGCCATCACAAGTTCAACAAGCTGCACAGACGACCCTGTCCCACGGCTTCTCGGCAACCCTTGATGTTCGAGCCTAGCCTGGGCGCTGAATGTTACCTTGATTCATCGTGCACACTGACCACCATGGAAAGGACAACCTTGTTAGCCAAACACCGAGGCAAAGAACGTGGATGCCTCCTCGCCCCACGTCGTCATCAGCGCCAGACAGCGGTGCGGACTGTGCAGTGAGTTGGAACCTTTACCCTGAGCTCGCATGTCATGTAACATACACTGTCTGGCCGTATGAGCTGTGCGATATTCGTGCTGACGCGGCACCAACGACTCGACTCGACCTTAGCACCTGCATGGTGCCTTGAAGCCAGCTGCAAGTCGCGAAAGGCAGTACTTCACGTTAAGCTCAAGTCAGCATCCTTGCAAGTACATACGCTGCCGTCCTTGCACCCTCCTGCAGACACCTTTCCCGCCATCGCCCAACCGCATAAAACGCGAAACGCCCGGACCGTCAGCGTCACGCCTGATTGTATGGACACCAGTGGCCAAAATGACATGTAAGTCTGTTGCATCGGATTGTGCATGTGATTGGATATGGGCACACAATATCCCCCTATGAAGTACTGAGTGCCTCAGTGCTGCAGTAGGGTCAGGTTTCCCCCCTGACAGCTCCTGAGTGTTAGATCATTACACGTGCTTTCTACGGCCTCCATTTAGCACTAACAGGTGGATTCAAGATGCTACTGTGATGTAGTGTGCAATCCTTATGTGCTGCTCTACAGGAGAGCACAAGGGATGGTGGTGTTCGCCATACACAGCACGAAAGCTGCCCTGCGTTGTGTTCCCTGCCACCACCAGTGTGTAACCTTGCGTAATGTGGCCTCCACGGGCCCGTTGTTTTGAGGCCAGCAACCCTGGGGCCTGTGTTCCCCAGTTTCAGGTTGTCACTCAGGTTGCCGTGACACAAGTACCCTACTGTTAGGAGTGCACCGCAGACCCTGCCCGCCGAAAAGCTCGCGCCCCTTTCCCGCTGCGCGGAGTACGGCATTTTCGTACCTGTACGGCAGCTGTGACCAGTGTTGCATGCGCGACCATGGTGTAGTTGGTTATCACACCTGTCTAACACGAGCTTCGGCCCGTAGGACACAGGAGGTCTCCGGTTCGATCCCGGATGGGCGCAGAGTATGGGGTCGTAGCTCAAATGGTAGAGCGCCCGCTTAGCATAGAGTTGAGCGCCCGAGATGTGCGGGAGGTAGGGGGATCGATGCCCTCCGACTCCATGTTATTGCTTGGCAGCTG
This sequence comes from Chlamydomonas sp. KOR1, assembly GCA_036984285.1. NCBI lineage: Eukaryota > Viridiplantae > Chlorophyta > Chlorophyceae > Chlamydomonadales > Chlamydomonadaceae > Chlamydomonas > Chlamydomonas sp. KOR1. The sequence continues at coordinate 156,144 of BQMZ01000274.1, read as the reverse complement.
CGCTATGCTCATAGGCTCCCTCAATTGCTGTTTTGCACCTTGCATATTACAAGGAGCACCCGGATGTTGTTCCTGTGCTTGGGACCACCCTAACCGTGCACCGCTCACATGCTGGCGGACACGCCAACATCGACACGCCCTGGGGCCCCTGGACGCGTTGAGGTTGCCCGGGCGCAAGCAGGGCGAGCATCCTGTGCAGGAGGGCTACAAGGATTGCAGGTTGTAGGCACTGCGCGGGGGGATTGAGATGGAGCGGATGTACTGGGGGATGGGTATCGAGTGGACGACTGCATGACTGGCAGGCAGCGCATCTGTGCCTAGCTGCCTGCCCTGCATGCATGGGGTGCTGTGACATGACGTGGGGCAGTATTGGGTGGCTGCCCCTGATGCCTTCTCGCAGCTTTGACATACCGTACTAGGCTTGCCGTTCTGTGCAGCAACCGCCCACTGAAGAGCCGTGTGACCGTAGTCGAGGGGGCACTGCAGTCCGCACGACTAACAATTGGCCCCTGGTCTCTGTTGTCCGTGGATGACCTACAGCTCATTCCAAAACGCGAAGGCCGGCACGGGCGCAGCTGAGTGCAACTCAGAGGAGCTACTGCTGACGGCGCAAGCATGGAAGGGGCAGTGGGTTGCTGGGGCACATTGACACCGCCTAAGGCTTTCTCGGGCATGGAGGTGTGCGGCCACGTACGGCAAGGCATTGCGTTGTGCCAGGGCCCAGACCATACGGGTGCGTGTACGGGTGCGTGTGGGCTACCAGCAATGGGTCTGCAATGGGTCTGCTGGTGCAGCGGTTCTGGTTAGGTCATGTGCATGTCGGGCATCCCAATTAAGCAAGCAAGTACGTGGTACAGTGGGGCCCATTGAGGGCTCGTGTTGGTGTTGGATCCCTGACTGGAATTGCAGTCAACACGTACTTACCTTGGGTCACTGCTGTACCTGCATATGTTTTGCTTCTGTGCTGTCGTGGGAAACCCACAAGTTGCAGTGGGCTGAGGGGCAGCAGAATAGCCACGGCGGCTGGGGCTCTTGAAGGGAACCTAAACTGTTAAGCGACGTGCATGTTGCTTATCAGTGTCCTTCGTTGGTGTCGCTATCGGTGCAGGGAACCGCCCTCTAACGGGCATGTTCATAACTCTAGCTGGTGCCGGCCAGGTATGAATAGCGTTGCATGTCGATGGAATGGTGGTGAGGACTGGTGAAATTGCGTCCCAGGTTAAGGCGACAGGTGCCGCGCAAGCGGTGGGGCCCGACCGGCTGGGCAGAAGTACGCTGGGTGTTTGGCACTTGGGCACAAGTACGTTTTGGTACGGTAACTGACAGTAGACTGCTGGCCACATTTCGCTGTCCTCGACCGCCCTACGGAGCTGAGCCTGGATTGAGTGCTGGGCTTCTGGCGGTCCGGCCACGTGCCAGGGCTGGCCTGTGGTTCCATGGTTTCGGTGCAACTGCTTATCGTGAGGTCACCCACTTCCCTATATAGCTGCAATGTGTAGTGTTCCTAATGAGTCAGTTAAGTTTCAGTTCAACTCCACTGTTGCGCTTTTGACACCAGCTTGCGCTTCGTATCAGCTTGCGTTGCGTCCTCTCGTCACGCTGTCCCGAGTGTCCCAACCGCTACGGCACCGGCAGACGCTAGTGTGGTGCGCTGCCGTCTTTGTTATAGCAGTAGGCATGCTGCTTGCCCCTCAGCGCGCCACTATTCCGCTCTCGCGGCGCAAAACCAGCACCAACGCGTTCCAGACCTTGCAACGTCCACCCGCTGCCGCGCCCTCGTCTGGAGCTCGCAGCCCGCTAGTGAGAATATGCTGAAATTGACTGTCATTGATTGACTTATTCCGTCCTCACCGCATGGCTTGCGGGAGTGCTCGTTGGCAAGCGATGGCGTCACACATAGACCACCATGTTGGACCACCGTCCGTTGCCCAAAGCCTCACTTTCGTTTGGCATTGTCTGCTTTCCAGGCATCAGGCTCAGTGGCTGGGGCGTCCGTCAAGCCTACGGTTGGGTCTAGTGCGCCGGTCCCCTCGTTCGTGTCCCCCTCTTCGTCCCGGGTCGCCACAGCTGCCGCCCCCGGCAGCCCCCAACCGACCAGCAGCGCCGCCAGCAGCAGCATCGGCGGCAAGATGGAGGTGGCCACGCTGGGCGGGGGCTGCTTCTGGTGCATCGAGGCGTGCTACAACATGATGAAGGGGGTGCAGTCGGCCGTCAGCGGCTACGCGGCGGGGCAGGTGGACAACCCCACCTACAAGCAGGTGGGCGGAGCTGCGTGAATGCAGCCAAGCTACCTCTGTTGCTGATGATGCTTCATGGCGCACGGACTAGGATATGGCTGCCTGGGCGTCCTTGGGGGCCAACCAGGGTGTCGGGAGGGCTGGGGCGAGGTGGCACCGGCGCCAGGCGGGAGGGCTTGCCGCCGCTGGGGCTGCAGCATAGCGCTGGCGTGCATACTCACCGACAAGACGGGGGCGGGGGCGGCCGCAATGAAGGCGCTGGGCCATAGACTGGGCCATGGGGCTCGCTGTGGCGGCATCAGGGCCACGTGGTGCTCCCAGGACTGGGTACAGCATGGCAGTGCTGTACCTGTGCCAGCTGCGGCATGTGCATGAAGGCCGACGGGGGTTTCAGCCGAGGTGCCGGCTTGTGAATGTGCAGCACAGAGGGCGGATGCACTTGAGAGCTCACGTGATGGTTGGACAGGGCTGTTGGGGAGCGGGCTTTGGGTGCGGGACGAGACATGAAGGCAGACGGAGACTGTAGTTGGCTTGCCATACCCGGGGTCAGCGCAGCTCGTCAGCCAATGGCACCACGCCTCCGTACGGGTAAGCACCGAGTTGTGCTCTCATCCGCGGCCTCAGTGAACGTGGTAGCGAGCACAAGACGCCCAGCCCCCCTGCCACCGGCCTCCCCCGCCCCCCCTCCCTGCCCCCCGCTGCCCAGGTGTGCTCCGGGACCACGGGCCACGCCGAGGTGGTGCAGGTCACGTTCGACCCCGCGGTGGTGTCGTACAAGGACATCCTGCGCGTGCTGTTCACCATCCACGACCCGACCACCAAGGACAGGTGCGGGCGCAATGTCGCGGGCGAAGCACAAGCGTGCGCTCTGCAAACTAGCATGCTCCTTGTGCTCGCGCGCCCAGCGGTCAGCGCGGCATGTGCCCCCATGGGCTCCACGCCCCTGGCCACCTCCAACCGCTCAGCGGCGTGCGACGCTGACGGTTGCACGAAGCTGCAATCACTGCACTCATGTAGCCTAGCTGAAGCTGCCCTTGGCAAAGTGCCTGCCTGCATGTGCTTCTACGGCCTCAACCCACCCCCACGTCCTGCACACGGCAGGCAGGCTGAAGATGTCCGCGTGCAGGACTAATGCGACCTGCACTGCCGTCACCATGAACCTACCACTGTACGTGAAACGCTCCTGTGCGCTGACACCATACGTGTTCAAAGTTCAGGAATTTCCTTGTACCGGTACCGCGCACCCCGGGCCGCAGGCAGGGCAACGACGTGGGCACGCAGTACCGCTCCATCATCCTGTATCACAGCGAGGAGCAGCGGCGGGCGGCGCAGGAGGTCATGGACGAGGTGCGTGCAGGGGGGGGGGCCCGAGGGGGTGCCGAGGCGACCGTGCTGATGCTGTTGCTGTGCGCGTGCACGTGCTGCGGTTGGGCTGGAGATGTTGCGTGCATGGTGCGGTTGGCCGGCGCAGGAGGCCGCGGATAGGGTGGGGGTCGGGGGATGACAGGTGGTGCGCTCGTGCAGGGCTGGTGCTAGTGACTGTGTGCTGATGGATCAGTGGCGCTGCGTGTGTGAGGCTGTGCACGCATCGTCTCACTGAGTGGCGAAGGAGGTCGTGGGCGGGGTGCTTGGAGGAAGGGCGCCACATGAACATCGATGGCGCTGTCCTGTGCACGTGCGTATGCGCAAGTGTACAAGGCGACTCGATTGACCCCCATCGTGCACGCTCGTTGCTGTGTCTTTTCCCGCACCCAGGTGTCGCAGGAGGGCTGGTGGTCGGGGCCGCTGGTGACGCAGCTGGAACCGCTGACCACCTTCTACCCGGCAGAGGTGCGGAGGGGGCGGGGCGGGGGAAGGGAGGGGGGACCTGCAGCAGGGTCCTTTGGGATGGTCGGGAGCTGGGAGTGCATGGCGGCCCTTGCTGAGGCTGCTTCCAGGGGAGCCAGGAGCTTATGTTGTGAGAGTGCTAGAGACGCAGTTACAGGCTGAACGGGCCCTTGAGCCCATACCCTGGGATGAACCGGATGGCCCTGAGCTGGCCATGGCCGCTGCACCTGTGTCTCGCTGTGTCCAGAACCATCTGGGCACTCACCCCCTGCCGCCGCCCCTCGCTCCTGGGCCCCCACAACCCCCCACCCCCAGGACTACCACCAGAACTACTTTGTGCAGAACCCCGGCCAGGGCTACTGCCGCGTGGTGGTGGGGCCCAAGGTGGCAAAGTTCAGGAGCAAGTTCGGCCAGATGCTCAAGGAGGCGGCCTAGAGCAGCAGGGGGCCGTTGGGGGGGTTGAGGTGGTAACCGCGGAGCGGCAAAGTGGCAAGCGGGGTGGTGTGTGGGTTGCGGCGGCGTCGCATGCGTGGCAGAGGGAAGATGGAGGGGAACTCGAAGTGGTGGCAGGAGAAGGGCGTCTGTCCTCGCGTGCCTGTCGAGCGGGGGGGGGCAGGCCGTGGCCGCATGGTGGCGAGGGACAGGGCCGGTGGTGGCAGGGGGAGCACGCGTGGCATGGATGGGGGAGCACGCGTACAGCGCGAGTAACCCGTGTGAGGCGTCAGGAGGCATCATGGAGGGGCAGGTGGTTGCAGGTACAACGTTCCAGGGCAGCGCATGAGTAGTGGACTTCGCTTGGCGCAGCGGAGCTGGACCGTGGCAAGATGCTATCGGGACACCCCATGCCCTGTCCAAACTGACGCTTCCTTGTCTATGCTACGCTGGATGGCACTTTTCCTGTCGAGTGTGGTCGGGAACAGTAAGAACCGTGTGGCCACACCACCTGGAATGTAACCCAAAATGCCAAATGCATTGTGTGCCAATGGGACAGAAGTTTTTCGGATGGGATAACTGGAATACAGGGCTGGTCCCGGCCATGAGAAGCACGGGTTTCTCTGCCCTCTCGATGTAAGAAAGAGGCCACCCGGCTTCATCACGATGGCGGCCACGGAAAGTGGGCCTTAATGTGTTCCTGCCTCAGGCCTGGTTGCCGCACAGCGCACACCCAGGGGGTGGGGGTTACAGCAGGTGGGGCTCCGGGGCCGTACATCTTCCTGTATACCGGTGTGCGGCTACGGAGTCATCGCACACAGTCTCAGTTGTGTGCGAGGCGTGGAGCTGTGGGGCACCGCCTTCACGCTTGCGTGGGCCCGACGTGCGTGGATGGAAATTATGCGTGGGCTGCGGCTCGTTGGGGCAAGAGGTACGGTACAATTGTGTTTTTTACTTCGTGAGGAGGTTCCAGGGGTTCGGAATCCGGTGCTTGGCCACCTGTTGGCCTCCTTACCGGTGGTGCCACACATGGGGCCGTACATGCACACATGCGCGCCTGTGCGCGCACAGCACAGCACAGCTTGCACTGCGCACTGCCTACGGATACGGAGCAGGCAGGACCGACACGACACCACTCACAGCAGTCCAGGGGAGTTCCGTGGGTGAGACGTCTTGAGAGGTCAGCCCGGTGCTTCCAGAGGCAATGCGTACCGGGAGGAAGCTAGGCACGAGAGTTGAATGGCTCCTCCGTAGGCTAGCTGTAAAGCGTGCCGCCTCAGGTTTGCAGTACGGTACGGCACCGGATGACCTGTAACGTGGAGGACAGGCCCTACCAGGAAACAGCCCCGGCCCAAAATGAACCGACCCCATGTCAACGATACATTAGGGGGGAGTTCAAGGGAGGTCCCCTGCTGCTTGATCATGGTTGAGGACTTTGGCCAGGCAGTGCACGCAACGTTCACGCATACGGCATGCAGTTTAGCTTGCATGTGAAGCTTGACAGTCAGCAGGGCTCCTAGCTCACCTACATTTTGGCTTTGATACTGCGCAGGGGGGCACGTGCAAGATTGCGTGGCCAGCACGAGCAGTCCTGCTCTTGCGCATGCAGCAGCTGTATATGTAACATACTGCCCTTACCGTGTAACTATTCCTCGTTCCTTTCAAGATAGCAATGGCGTCTGTTACAGGCCGTGTGGGCCTCGATGTCCGCGCGAACGCTTGCCCCGTGCGCACAAAATCTTGCCCGTTTCGGCATTTGCCAAATTACAGTTACAACTATTTGCATAATGACCGCGCTGCAGTAGCCGAAAAGAGCAAGCATGCGCTCTACGGGCGTGGCCAGCAACATCGCGTCGTGTGTCCAGCACTGCACCCGGGGCGCCAAACGCTCGAGCGGCCTTCCTTCACAAAGCAGGTGAACTACAATGGCTAATAACTGAGCAATGTAGCAAAAGAGTCGGCCTGGAGGACTGCAGGCACGCATTGAGGTACTGGGTGCTGGGTGGTCTGGTGGTCGGGACGACAGCAGTCCAATGAGTCTTCAGCAGCGAGGAGCTCCGCGCCTGTGCGCGCCCCCCCATACCCCACTGCCTTAATGCGGTTGTGTAGGAGATGCTGTGGCACTACCCAACGGGGCGAACACGTGGCACGCAATGGCCGTTAGGCGATGCCGGTTAGCCACGAGCTGCTGGCAACGTTGCTGCCGGCGCATCCCTATCACTGATACACCCCATGTCATGTCATGGACGGAGGGCAGAGGTGCAGCAAGCCGTACACTCTCCTGGTGCACCTCGTCCCTGTCTTTGCTTCCTCAGGACGTGCTGGCCTCGCAGCTGCTCAACTACCACGACGAGGTGCGCCACAGGGGGTGCAGCAAGCGGGTGTGGGTGCGCAGAGGTGTGATCTACCCTAATGCTACCCTGTAAGCAGAAGCTGGGGTTCCAGAACCCGACCGAGACACAGCAGTGGCCTCTTGGGTCTCAGACACGAACCGGATGTGTGTGTGCGAAGGGCTTGGGGATGAAGAGGGGTCATGGCGAATGGGAGGGAAAGCTCATGGGGCGGTTTCCAGGCGGCCAGGCGTGACGCTGCATGCGCAAGTGCGCTACTGGGGTGTGTGGCATATGACGTCAAGGTGCAGGGGAACGGGCGGTGGAGGGCAAATGGGGAGAGGGGGCCGGTGGCAGGGAGGGTTAGCTGGTGGTGGTGCAAAGCGCACCCCTGAACCAAGAAGCTGGTGCACACTGTGCGTGCCGGAAAGATCCGCACGTGTCGCCTAACCCCAACCCCACCGTCTCGGTTGCGCAGCTGGCGCTGTCCGGCCCCGGCGGCGCGTGGTGCAGCAGGCGATGCAAGTGCTGTCCGCCACCCTGACACAGACCCCACCACCCTCTGGACCCCACCGCCCACTCACCGCCGACCCTCACCCCTGCCTGGCTCCCGCCCCGCTGCAGTTCACGCTGTCTGGCCCAGGCGGGGGGCGCGTGGTGCTGCAGGCGCTCCCCGTGCGGCTGGTGGAGCCCACCGCCGACCTGCTGTGCAGCGCCTTCGTGGCCTCCGTGGCGGCGCTGGGGCCCTACCAGCGCTACCTGCGGAACAACATCAGCAAGTACCTGAGGGAGCACCAGGTGGGGCAGGGGGGAGGGGGAGAGGGAGGCTCCTGAAAGGAATGACGGGGATGGCGGAGGAGGGTTGTATCCGGGCGGGCTGTGGAGGGGGAGAGGGCGGCACTGGGCGGCGGCCCGCGCACGAGCGTGTTAGCTCGGGACACCGACGGCCTGTGCACTGTGCACCCACACGTGGCTGTGCTGGTTCCACTCGACGGCGCATGCTGATACGCGTGCAACGATTGATTTTCCGGAGTGCAATAGCAGCAATCCCCCATCCGCGTTCTTTCAAGCACCTGCACGCTGGCCTCCTGCTGCCCCCTGTCCGACCCGCACGTCCACAGGCGCTGCCCCCAAAGGCTGTGGTGCTGGTGGCGGTGCTGCACCCGCACCCGCACACGGAAGGGAAGGGAGAGGCTGGGCAGGTAGGGCCAGATGGGACACGGTGCAGCTGCATCAGTACCTGCTGGGCAAACACAATGCCCACAGCGTCGCGCTCCCTAGGTCCTCAGCGTCCGCACCCCGTCCTTTGCCAGCTAGGTATGCGCGTCCACAGCCCTACGCTGCACCTGCCTCAGCCCTGCACGTGTCTGGCCCGTGCTGCCCTGACCCCTCAAGCCAGCACAGCTGGGCTACACTGACACGGTGCCCTTCCCTCCCCCTCCCCCGCCGTTGACGCGCTGCTGCATGCTGGTGCGCTGCTGGCCGTGCTGCTCAGGCCGCGCCCCCGCCCAGCCCCGGCACGCCGCACGCCTCCCCCGACCCCTACGCCGGCTGCCGCGTCATCGGCACCGCGGAGCTGTCGTTCGACCCCTCCACCCGCTCGGGACAGCCCTTCCTGGAGCCGCCGGAGGTACGCAGTGCAGCGTGGTGCCAGGGAGGGGTGCAGCAGCGGTGACAGGGCGGCGGGTTGTAGGTGTTGGGGTGCAGAGCGGTAGGTTCCACAGACACATGATGGGTGTGCTGGAACAACGGGGTTCCTTGCAGCACACCAATCGTGGTGCCAGTCCTTGCCCTGAGCGGACGACCTCGTTGACTTTGCGCTGTATCCTACCCTGAAGCATCTCTGCCTACTACTGTGCTACGTTCGTGCAGCTCCTCCGATCCGACCCCACCGCGGAGCTGCCTGAGCGCCGCCCATTTTGATACGCTCATGTCAACTCCCCTGCGGGTGTACTTCCATCGCAACTCCCTGACCACCCCTCCCCTTCCCGCCGCCCCCAGACGTGCGCCTACCTGTGCAACATGGCGGTGCTGCCCGAGTTCCGGCGGCGGGGGGTGGCCAGCCGCCTGCTGGGGGCGCTGGACGACATCGCGGGGCGGTGAGCGAGAGGGATGGTGGGGATGGGGGGACCGCAGCGCAGCGAACAATAACAGCATACAGGTACTAGTTCCTTTGGACAGCAATTTGGGGCAGTGCCTTTCATTGCTGTCACCGCGTGGCGCTGTCGCGGCCAGGTGGGGGCTGCCGTCCGCCCCGGAGGGAGCGGGGTGGGGTAGGATGGGTTGGCAGGGGTCGGGGTTGGGGGGGGTAACCGCAAAGCGGCAAAGGGGGGTGGGGGGGGGAGTGCAGGAGGGGCGCGCCGGCAGTGCATGCTGCGACGCGGGCTTGGGGGCTGCAGGCAGCGTAACCCCGCGCGCGGAGGGCTTCTCCTGCGTTCGCCGCACGAACTCCTTGTTTCGTTGCCCGCTTACGAGACGCCGTTTGTTCACCTCCCTGTATGGTTTGTACGGCAGCATCGTGGGCGTGCCGGACATGTACCTGCATCTGCGCTTCGTGGATGGAGAGGCGGCGGCGCTGTACGGCAAAGCGGGCTTCGAGCAGCGGGCAGAGCACTGGCCTCTAGTACAGCTGCTGGGCTTTCAGGTAGGCTGGGGCTGGGGCTGACATTGGGCCGGCCAGGGTAGGCAACACTCGAATAGTCCCACATAATTAACTGAAGTTGGCGTGGGGCAACTGCTTACTCCCGTTCCTTGACGGCTGGAGGTACATTCTAAAGATCAGGTATACCAGGGTAACCATGCTGTACTGCACACTTGCATTTGACACAAGCACGGCGTGAGGGACTGTTAGATGTGGGCTGCCAATGGCTCCCACTGGTTTAGAAGCGGGGTCTCTGGCCGTTGGGCGGCATGCCCCTGTGGCGTGAATGCCACGTGGCTGCCGCACGGGTTGCATCCTTGCTACGTGTACCGAAGTGCTGCAGCAGTTTGAGCACTCAGTTCCTTGGTGTCCACAGAGGATGAAGCTCATGTACAAGCCAGTGCCGGCGGCCATGAGCGTTTCTGCTTCAGGTGGGTCTTACCAATCGCGTTGGTGAGCGTGGTAGCGCCCCATTGCGACGACAGCTGTGTAGGTTCTTTACTTGGCTGGGCCAAGACGGACAGCGCACGGCATCATAGGCTGTAGGGCCAAGTACGGGGCTTGCACGTTCGCCACCTTGTCCTTTCCGTCATAGGCCCGGCGCGGCCCCGACTGATGTATAATAACTAACGTCATAACTTCTACGCATAGGCTGTTGATTTGCCAGCCGCACAATGGAACGCCGGCCATAAACTTAATCAACTGTGTTCGCGACAGCTACCGTAGTATCATCATTACGTCCATATCCCTTTTGCGCCTTCCAACAGAGTGAGTATCCTACTGTGGGCGAGACCGCGCTTCGTGGACGCCTGCTGCTCAACTGCGAGACTGGTACTTTTGAGCATGGGCTTCGGCACCTGCACCGAGACAGCTCGCCGACTACTGTCAGCTTGCAACTCTCCTGTTACTAGTCCTCCGCTTCGGATGTCAAAGAAGCCCGCTGGCCCGTCTGTAGTTTCGCCGGAGCTCATGGCTCCAAAGGTGAAGCTGACGAGTGGCAGCTATCGGGCCGTTTCGTGTATCTTCGATGAACTGGAGCAGCTGCTAGACAACGCCATTGAGCGGGCAGAAGAATTTGACAGAGCGGGGTTCGCCTCGACCTGCAGCGGTGCGTCGCTCACTGGCTCCCTGGCTAGTTGCGATACCTCCACACCTATCCTCCACGGGCACCACCAGCCAGCCGACCCACCACCTGCTCACACCGCAGCAGCTGAAAGCAGCACAATCAAGCTGACACCAGAGGGGTACCGCGGAGTCACGGATATGTTCTACGCCGTTGAGCAAGTCCTTGACAACGGCCTGGCCCTCGCCAGCACCCTCATTGGGGACTTCGCATCCCCCCGGGTGGGCCCGTGCTCCGCCCTCCCCACCCCCCGCAGCCTCCCACCGACCTCCCCTCCGCCGTCATCTGCCCCCCGCTCCCAGCAGCACGTGGAGCAGGCCCGGGCTGCCCGTGAGCGCATGCAGCAGGCCGCTGCCCGCGCCGCCCAGGCCACCGCCGACACGCAGCGCCGCCTCAGCAGCTCCCAGCTGGGCTCCAGCCCGCCAGGCGCACACGACAGCCCTTACGCCCGCTCCGCCCTCACCCACCGGCCCTCCACTGGCAACCGGCCCTCCCACACCACCCCCTGCCCGCGTTTCGCCTGTCTCTGGAGTCGCTCCGGCCCCTGTCCCTGCGGCCCGACGACAACCTAGGCTTGCACCAGCCCGCTCCCCAACCTGCGGACACGTTGCCAGCAGCCGCTGTTCCAATGCGCGTGGCGGGCGACGTGACAGCTGAGGAGGGGACGGAGGAGGAGGCCCCCACGCCCCGCTGCTCGCCGCCAGTGCCCTCGCTGGCCCTCAGCCGCCTGCAGGCGCCCGGGCCCCACGGCCCCACCCCAGGCGCATCGCTGTCCGCCCGGTCCTCTGGGCCCCGCGTGCCCGCCGCCTCCCCGCCGCGGCTGTGCCTGCCCCTGGCTCCCCTCGAGGCGCCACGTACCGGCAGCGGCTCCCCACAGGCCCGGCGGGGCAGCGGCACTGCGCAGCAGGAGCAGCAGCAAGGGCCGCTGGGCTCCCCGCTGACGCCCTCCCAGCCCAGCCCGCTGGCCCTCAGCCCGGCAGTTAACGCCCCCGCGGCCGCCTCCCCGGGGGCCCGCCTGCCGGGCGGAGCGTGCAGCGTGAATGGCTCGGGGAGCGGATCGGGGGAGCCCTGCCCAAGTCCGAGGGGTAAGGCCGATGGCACGGGGCCGGGTCTCAGGCAGGGGACTGACAGGAGGTCGCACGGGGTGATGGTGGTGTCACCGCGGGGTTCCGGGGCAACCGCTGTGGGCGTGACGCCACCCGGGGCCACGGCGGTGGGTGTGGCGCAGCCGGTGAGGCTGGACGTAGCGGCGGTCACAGGGCAGCAGGCGGCACGGGAGGGCAGCGGTGGGGACGTCCATGGCGGAGGGAGCAAGACGGCACGGGGGCCGCGTGAGCAGTGTGTGGGCCAGGGGGCGGCCGGCAGGACAAGTGGAGATGGCAGGGAGGGGACGGCAGGCCGGGCTGAGGGCGGGGCGGGGCGCGCACGTGGCCGGAAGGGCCGGGGCAAGGGCAAGGGGCGGGCGCAGGTCCCAGGCCTCAACCTGGGCCGCGGGTGATTGGGTTGGCATTTTGGGCAAGTCGTGGGTTAGCATGGACCGTGCGGCTGGATAAACAGCGAATGGGTTGCATTGGACTTGGCGTTTGCAGTGGTGCAGGGCGTCGTGATGGAGGGGGGCCGGAAACACAGGATCATGAAGATATGAGGGGGAATGCGATGGCGTACGGTGTATAAGTTTTCAGCATCAGGCTTAGCACAGCTACGCATTTCTTCTGCATGCTGACGCGTAATACACAGGAGATGAAGACTGAATGTGTTTCAGTATCTTGTTCAGACATGTAGTTCCCGTGAGCGGACTGCGGCGGCACCCTCCTGCGTCCTGCCACCGTGTTGGGTGGCAGTGCCGCTGCAGTGGACTGCCGCTGTCGTACTGACCGCCTTTACTGCACCGATGTACTGCACTGCCTGTCCTCTGCATTTTGCATGTCGTCTTCCTTTCTCTATTCGATGTAGAATAGTAAAGCATTGTGTGGAGGCCTGCTTGCCTGAGCGCGTTCATGTACTTATGTAGGGTGGACAATTACCTGCGTGGGACGACGTGCGGGACCAGGCACGGTGCTGGTCATACAGTGGACGGCATAGGGCTGACCAGGGGCAGACGGCCATCCTGCCATCACAGGTGTACAGTCTAGTGTACCTTGCGAAGTACGTTACCTCGTAAAGTAGGCGACGCTTCCTGCGCTATGCACCCCGGCACAGGTTGAAACAGCGTACTGGCAGAGCAGCTACTGTGCGCCCGACAACCAACGTGATCACTTTCTTTTGCCCCGGCCTTCGGGAGACACGTCCCTTCGGCGCGAGCATGGACAAAGCCAAGGTGGCATGCTGCCATCAGCGCACTATGCATGCGCATGCTCACAGAGTGTGCGAGACACTACTTCGCCCAACCGTGCCCAGCAGTGAGCAGCAAGCATCTCAAGCAAGACCTTGCTGCTCCCAGCGCCACCCGCCAAGCCCACCTTGCGGCACACGCTTGGTACGGCTCAAGGCAACACCATCGTCAAAGCAAGGCAAGTCCTGCAACCCTTGAATGCACAAGCAACGAAGGTAAGGAGAAGAGGCACCAGGAAGTACACAAGGCGACAAGGGATGTTGCCCCGTGCATGGTAGCTGGGCACACCGTATCGTGCCCGAATACATGCATAACCAAGAAACAAGCGTGTAAGAAGACGAGGAGTACACTGCATCCCCCCTCCATGCACCATACTTCAACTCGTGTTGCCTGGGCGCTGCCTAAATCCTATTGCGGTCTACAGTGATACACGCGGAGCCGCTGAACGCTCTCGTCGCCTATGACAACAGATGAACGGAACCTGGCATGCAGCTACCTATTGGTGCTTGTTGGTCATCGGCCTACACCGCCTGCGCGGCATGCTCTCGTGCCGTGATACCCCGGAGGCGGATACCCCGTCCCAGTCCTTCTCTCAAATACAGTCTTGCGGGCTCACACCGTCGTACCTATTTCAATACATCATCCAGCCATCTCGCCTCTCCGTACCTGCCGGTTTTAGCTCACCTTCATCCCCCCTCTCATTACATACCCCAGCCTCGTCGCGGCACCTCGACCTCCTTCCGGCTGCTGAAAAGTGTCCTGACCCACACGCACGCAACGTCCGCCGTCCAGCCCTGCCACCCCAGCCCCCTCGCGGGCTCCCCTCCCGATGCTGCAAGTGCTCCCCCCCAGTCCGGCACCGTCACCCCATGTCCGCGGCCATGCCGTCCAGCGCCGCCACCAGCTCCGCCGCCGAGGGCCGCGCCTGCGGCTGCCTCGCCCAGCAGGCCCGCAGCAGGGCGGCCAGGGGGGCGGGGCAGCGGGAGGGGTCGTCAGGCAGCGGCAGCTGGGAGCCGCGCGTGACCTGGGGGGCGCGGCGGGGGCGGTGGGGGTCGCGAGGCAGGGCGAGACGAGCGCGGAGGCTGGATTTCAGCGAATGGGTGAGGGTGCGCATCCCTCACACACAACCCCCATCACCCCTTGATCGGTCGAGCCGTCGAGCCCCCGCCGGCGTGTAGTCCCCTCCCCTCCCTCCCTCCCTCCCTCCCTCCCTCCCTCCCCCTCCCTCCCTCCCTCCCTCCCTCCCCTCACCTCGTACATGACGTACATGGGGTGGCAGCCCTTCCACGGCTCACGGCCCGTCAGCAGCTCGTACAGCAGCACGCCGAAGCTGGGGGAGGACGGGGGATAGGGAGGAGAGGAGGATTGCAGCAAGCACTCAAAGCAAAAACCCCGGTGCTTTTTCCGTCGGTGCCCTTGCGCCACGTGCCAGGTCCCTGGGCAAACGGCAGCGCCAGGTCCACCGCTCTTGCACTTAGATGTATCAACTCTCAACTAGCATTGGGTTGTGCTCCGTCCGTGCTCTGCCCTTCTCGCGGCTTTGGTTTGACTTGCGATGTTTGAGGCGACCGGCAGTTGGTGAGACCCAAGGCCGGCAACGCCGCGCTTCCTAGTGCAAGTTTCACTCCCGCTGTGTTCATATAAACACTGATACAGCGAGAAGGGTAGGCATAAGGAGGCGCACACGACAGCGCCGTACAGCTTAACGCTGTGATATGCTGGCAAGGCTGGCATGCAGCCACCGGACTGCTAGTGAGAACGGTCTGGCATACCTGCCCTGCATGGCTTGCGTCATGACCAGGCGGCATAGTCCGGGCCAGTTTACTCCTGTCATTTTGAAAATGCAAGCCGGCAACCCTGAAAGCGAACGCTCACACATAATACTTCTCGCTGCTATCAGTACTTTTACCAAGGACAAGGTGTACCAGGAACGCGCGTAGAGTGTGGGGTACTAAATCGGTGTGCGACTTCGTTGCCTTTTTGCCTGCCGCGGATGCCGCACTGCTTTCCAATTTCAGCTCTTTCGCAAATGCAGTAAAGAAAGTTCATTACGGCATCCCTGCTATTGTGCTGTAGCCTGTGCGCACAAGCACAAGGTACCTTGCACCGCAAGGCAGGGCACGCTTTGGCGTGCTCTCCACCAGGCCCTACGGGGAGAGCATTTAGCACCGGGGTTTTTGCGCCTAGTGAAGGTACGCGTGCGGGGCAAGCCGCGGCGTGGATGGGACGCGCGTGAGCAAAGCGAGGACGCATAATATTTCCTTGCTCCCTTGCACTGTCGGACGATAATACACCCTGTGTGCTTATTGGGCGCACCGGTACGTGCTGCAAGGTGCGGCACCCACCTGTACACATCGCACTTTTCGCTGATGCGCCCCTCCTCCTCGCCCTCGCCCTCGCCGCCGCCAGCGATGCACTCTGCGGCCAGGCCGCAATGAGGACGTGTGTGCGGCCGGAATAGCACGTAATGGGCCAGGCACTACAAGAACGACCCGAGACTGGGGTGTACCTTCGTTCGACCACTTCCTATCCACACCTCCCGCGGTGCCCCATAGGAAACACCCTATTTGCCTACTTGAGGTGAGGTTACAACAAACGACTTTGTACTTCCCCTACCCCCTCCCCGTTGCCATCCCGCTATCCCGCACACCCTGTCCCCACATCTTCCCGCTCACCCGGTGCCATGTAGTAGGCTGTCCCCGCGTCCCGTTCCCTGGTGGACAGGTACGCGCTGCGCTTGTGGCGGGCCAGGCCAAAGTCCGCTATCTTGACCACCAGCCGCTGGTGGGGGCCGCCGCCGCCGCCGCCTGGAACGGCCCGCCAGGGATCGGTGGCAGCCGCGGCCGCGGCGGTGGGGGAGGAGCCGCCGTTGGCTGCTGCCGCGGCGGCGGCAGTGGACGGCGTGTGGCGCACCAGCACGTTGCCTGGGGCCGCCGGTGGAGGGGGCCGGAAAGAGCGACCGTTTCAAGAGCTGAGGGGTCTGTACTGCCAGGGCCAGGCGAATACTCAGCAGGGGAAGGTGCACTGCAGCGCGGCCGGGTGCCCCTTGTGAGGTATGCCACGTGACGCTAATCGGCAAGGAACAGGCACACGTGTGCTGCAGCCTGCGCGCACGCGTCCGGCCCCCCGCCGCTCACTTGGCTTGAGGTCCCTGTGCACGATGCGCGGGTGCAGCTGCGCCAGGCCGCTGGCAATGGCGCGCGCGATGTGCAGCACCTCGCCCAGCGGGACGTCGTTCTGGAAGGGGGGGAAGGTGGGCGGACAGGAGAGTACCGTAGGCACGGGGTAGTGCGGCGGGAAGGTGCAGGTGCGCGGACATTTGAAGAAGCTGCGCAAGGCGTCGGGCGTCAAGGCCACGGCGATACATGCGCACGAAGAGCATGTTGGTTGGTAGGCAGAAACAAGCAGTAGCGGCGCTTGCATGTATCCACGCTCTGCTGAAGGTACGGGTGTTTTGCAACGGTATCAGCTGTTGAAGTGACAGCCTTGGGGTGCGCCCACCCAACACAATCTCCAATCCCACGTGGCGCCCACAGTACCGTTGCCCTGACCCTGTCGTCAGCCCATTCGCCTACAATGGTCCTGACCAGAACCAAGACAGTCGCCACAAGCAGAACGCTTTCCCCGCCCACCTGCCTCCTCCCGTGTGCACAAGCTTCACAGGTCGAGTCCATTGAGCTGCTGCACGAATGGCTACATGAACGGTTAGTATTGCACGCGCGCCCACCTGCCTCCTCCTGTGAATGTAGTCGTACAGGTCGCAGTCCATGAGCTCCGTCACCAGCGCCAGGCGGGGCGGCGGCCCGGGGCACAGCGCGCAGCCGTGGCAGGCGATGACGTGCGGGTGGGACCGCAGCGCCGGGCTGCACAGCAGGCTGACCTCGGTGCCCAGCGAGCGCAGCATGCGGGGCTCCAGCTCGTCGCCGCGGAGCACCTGCCAGCAGGGGAGGAGGGGCGGCGTGTGGGTGGGTGTGCAGGTCGCTGCCAACTCGGTGGGGATGAGAGCGCGCGGGGCGCCCGGGCTGCCGTCGCTGCGCACCGGCAAGCAGGAGCGCTGACAAGCACGTATGGCCCTGTGCGTTGAGATTGTTGACTGTGGGTGCCGCCTGACAAGCAATGTGAACAGGTGGCTGTGCAAGGCAGGATGGACAGTACCACGTTGGGAACATGTGCGGTCAGAGAAAAGTGGTGTTCTGGACGCTGACCTGGACTCGTGAGTGGACCAGCCGCCTCTGCCGTGCGCCCACCCAGCCTGCCCTGCCCTGCCCGCTGCCCACCTTGACGGCCACGGCGGTGCCGCGGAACTGCGCCCGGTACACGCAGCCGTAGGCGCCCCTGGGGTCAGGGCGGACGGCAAGAAAGGGATTAGGTGATGATGGCTAGGAGACGGAGTTCATGTTTCCGTGCGAGAGGGCCCGTGCCGTCCCCCCTGTGTCCCTCCCCGTCCCCACCTGCCCAGGCACGCCCCCAGCGCCCCGATGTCCCTGCCCCAGTCCAGCAGTGGCACGTCGGGGCTGAAGGCCATGGCCGCCAGGGCGCGACCAGCCTCGCCGTCGGGACCGTCGCCGCCGCACAGGCCGCCGCCGCTGCTCGCGCCCCCGCCGCCAGCAGGGCGCCACCACGCGGGCATGTGGACCCACGGGTCGGCTGGCCCTGCTGCCAGGGTTGCTGCTGTGGCAGCAGTGGCGAGGCTTGTGGCCAGCTGCGCTGTGCGGGCGTTGCGGTCTGGCTGCGGGGGCTGCTGCCTAGGGGCCGGTGGGTGCGGCTGCTCCTCATGCCCCTGCTCCTGCTCCTGTCCCTGAGGCACCTCTTGCGCCGGGCACGGGCCCTGGTCTGGGGTGTTGCGCTGGAGCTGGCGGCCGTGCTGGGCGGCGGGCAGCGGGCTGTGCAGGTGCGTGTACTGCTGGTGGAAGGGGCTGGCGGCGGCGGCGGGATGCAGCGCGGGGTCGCGGGCGCTGGGCGGGAGGCCCACCGCCTGCGTGAAGGGGGGACAAAAGAGCGACGGCGGTTCAGTCAGCGTCATGGGACACAGCGGCAAGGTCAGCACGGCGACAGGTCATCGGGCGGATGAGACACGCGCCTATGTCCACGCCGCTTGCACGCAAACTGCTTGGCAGGACGCCTCACGACATACATGACACCCCCGGACGACAGTGAATTGCACGTCTGGCACGACCCACCCGCAGGTGCACCGAGGCGTCCGGCAGAGGCAGGGGAAGAGGTGCCGGTCCGCCGCCGCCAGCCGCTGCCGCAGCCGCCGCGGCGTCCCGCTGCCGCTGCAGCCCCGGCTGCCGGTGCAGCCCCGCCGCCGCCGCCGCCGCCGCCGTGGGGGACACCGCTGCTGCCGCCCTTGGAGATGTCATGGCTGCTGCAGTCCCCTGCTGCCCCTGCACCTCCTCCCCCGTTCCCTGCTGCGCAAGTCGTGTAAGCACCGGCGGTGGCTTGGCCTTCATCTGCTCCAACGCCAGCAGCAAGAACGGGCTCACGCCGCCACCGGGAGGCGCGCCAGGCGGCGGCGCAGCCAGCTCCGGCGTGCCCAGCCCAACGTGAAAGCCCGCCTCCTCCCCCTCCCCTTCCTCCCCCTCCATGTGCCCCGGCTGGCGGCCCTCCTCCATGGCCATCGCCATCTGCACCACGCGGGTCAGCCGGCGGCGGGCGGCGGCGGCGGCAGCCGCGGCGATGGCGCGCATGTGCTGTGTGGGGGAGGGCGACGGCGAGGGGCCGGGCCCAGGCGCCAGGGCCGCGAAGCACGCCGCCGTTACTGCTGCTTCAAGCCCGGAGCTGCTGTCAGCGGCCGTGGCGTCCGCGGTGGGGTCGCCGCTTGCGTCCTCCGATGGCGCGGCCGCGCCCACTGCCCCGCTGGTGGAGCTGCCGCTGCCGCTGCTCTTGCCGCTGGTAGCGCCGTGTGTCCCCACAGTGGCGTCGCTGGCCGATTCGCCCGCCCGCCCAGCCCCCATTGCCGATGAAAGATCGCGGCTCAGGCTTTGGCCTGCGCTGCCGCCATTCAAGCGTTGGGCGTCCATACGCTCTGGGTCCCCGCCCTGGTCCCGCTCGGCCTTGTCCGCCTCAGCCCTTGGCCGCTGGTCCCTCTCCTGCCTTGTCCGCTCTTCCCGCTCCTCCTTCTCCCGCTGCTCCTGCTCCGCCTTGAGGCGGGCCAGGTGCTGCCGCGCCAGCCGCCGTGACGCGCGCCGCAGCGCCCTCAGCGCTGGAGGGCCGCCCGCCCCGCCGCCAACGCCGCCCAGGCCGTCGTTGCTGCTGTTGCCCAAAATGTCATTGCTGCCACCACCAGCGCCGCAACCCACGTCTGTGTCCTCCGCCCAAGCCTGCGCGCGAGGGCTGTCCTCCTGCACCTTGTCCTTGCCCACCTGCTGCTGCAGCTGCCGCTGCGTGTCCGTGTGCTGCCGCACCGCCACAGCCGCGTGCTGCAGCTGCGCCCGCATCAGCAGCAGCTCCGCCTCCAGGTCCTGCAGGCGGAAGGTGGAGGTCGGGTGGCACGGGGCGGCACTGTACTGTGGTAAGGCCCGCGTAGGCGGAACAGCAGGACGGCGGATCGAGGCTTGCAGCAGCAGCATGTGTTCCATGTCGTGTCCTAGGCCCCGTTCACACCGCCAGTACTCTTTCCTTAGGCCCACATTAGAGTCCTCAAGCCTTTCCCTCCATGGAGCAATACACCTACAGGTACACCACTACACACGTGCGTGTTCCCCGTTGCGCCCCCCAGGTAGCAGCACGCGCTTCGTACGTGGCGCACAAACCCCTCCCGCACCTGGTCCTCCCCTCCCTCCCCCCCTCCCGCACCTGGTCCTCCCCTCCCTCCCCCCCTCCCGCACCTGGTCCTCCCCTCCCGCCACGTCCATGTCCCGCTGCAGCAGCCGCACGGCGCGACGCACACGCGCCAGACGAGCGTCGGACAGCTGCTGCTGTTGCTGCTGCTGCGCAGGCTGGAAATGTTGCTGGTGGTGGGGGTGGCTGCCAGCTGGAGGCGCTGCCTGCAGTTGCTGTTGCTGCAGGCTACCGAAACCCTGTGAGCCGAAGGGCCCTGCCGATGGCGGCCCAGACAGCTGCTGGGGTTGGCGGCGGCTGCGGACGGGGCCGTCTCCTGCTGCAGGCGTGGGTGCCGGAGCTTCCCCAATTGCGACTGCTACCGCTGCCGCCCCGTGCGTTAGCGGCGCGTGGGCGTGCGGCACCAGCTCGAGCAGCTGCAGGTAGATGAGTGCAAAGGAGCAGGCACCATGACAAAGCAGGAGTCAGGGCATGTTGGGGTACGGTAGCTCGACGTCCCAAGGCCCACAAGCCCCACCGCCCAACCTCCTTTTCCTTTCACCCAATGCTCCGGCTGGACCCTAACCCCTGTCCCCTCCCCGCGGCCAATCCCCGAGGCCCCCTCCCTCCCCACCTACCGCCTCCTCCAGGCTGCTGCGCGTGTCGTCGCACTCGGCCCGGTAGGTGGCCACGCGGGACAGCAGCAGCTGCAGCTCGTCCTGGGGAGGGCAACGGGGAGGCGGGGGGCGGGGCTCACACATGAGGACGGGACCGTGCTCAAGCCGTGCTTTTAAACGGTGCACGCACAATCAATGGCCAGGCGGGCGCCTCCCCGCAACATTGCCGGCACCTTGCAGGCACCACACGGCCACGTCCCATGCCTGTCGCTTTGCTGCTCTGCCGCCCCTCCGCCGCACCCCACTGTCCCCTTTCCCTCGCCACCCACCAGCACGGGGCGGCACGCGGCGTCGTCCCCCAGCGCCCCCGGCAGCCGCACGATGGCGGCCTCGAGGTCCTGGGGCCGGGTGGGGCACAGAGGGGCGGGAATAGGCACCAGGGGGGGTGCGTGAGGGAACTCAAGGAAGCCTTGGAAGGAAGGACCGAGGGGGGACAAGCGGAGGTGGTTCAGACCGTTTTTTAAGTCGGGAGAGGGTTACACCAGGCGTCGTTCCGCGTGGCGTGCGTGATTGGTGACAGAGGGCGACGGAGAATAGCACCGTGGTAACAGCCGGCCGGCTTTCGTGCCCGAATGTAGTCGAACATGCCTTGCCGTAGCCAAGCAAGGTGGTTACCGCGTCATCAGTTGGTGCTGACTGTAGTGCACACGTCCCACCCGGCCGCACCTGCAGCAGCTTGCCGAGCTCCGTCAGCAGCGCGTAGCCTGGGGCGTGGGGGCACGGGGAGGGGGGCGGGGCATTGCTACGTGTGCAACGCTGCGGGGTAAGACACACAATCAGATAAGGTCCGGTTGCGGGCGTGGGGTACAAGGCGGTGGTCAAACAGCCGCGCTGACCACCCCCTTCCACCGCTTGCCTGACTGCACGCCGGGTGTGCGGCTGGCCTGCTGCAGCAGCCCAACGTGGCGCCCCAGCCTGGTCAGCATGCCTGCCACCTCATCCTGGGGGGCAGGATACGGAGCGGAGTTTGGGTTACCGGTATTGGGTCGAGTACACTGCCTGCTACTTGCATTCGGTGCGGCGGTTTGTGTTTGTATAGCCTTCGGGACCACAGGTGCCAGTGTCGCCGGTGCCCCGTAGCAACGGAGGACAGGTGCAGCACTCTAAGCAACCGAGCAGCCAACTATTTTACACAAATTCTTATCGTATTGGCACAAATGCCTGTATATGAGCGAGGGCTTCCCGTTCTGTGTTTGTCTTGTCGGCAGTTGCACGGGGCATGGGAAGCGCACCTGGCCATCCGCCCTTCCAAGACGCTCAAGCTCAAACACAACTAGCTGCAGTCGGCACGCAATAGACGTGAGGACACCAGACGCCTTGGTTGAGGGCGCCTTGCCGTCGAGGAGCCCTGCCAGGATGGAAACGACCGCTTGTCGCGAAGCTACCGAAGGCGGCAAGCCTCTTAATATAGCCATTTTTGCTTTGAATTTGCAGGATTGTGCAATGCGCTGCAAGGGCCACGCGAATCCGCTCGGCGCGGCCCAGGCAGCTTCCTGCGGTGCCCGCTGGCCCTGCAACAATGAGCTATGTGAAGATCAATTACCACATTCCATGCTCGTTTGTGTGGGGAATGCTGCGCAGGATTTGGGCCCAACACGCACATAACCGCCGTACTCCAGGGTCTCTCCCCTGGACAGACTGGGGGGTTTGTGCCCTGCCCTGCCCTGCCCTGCCCGCGGCCGGGCGGCCCCGTCCCCAACACCCCTGTATATATGAGCAGCATAA
Organism: Chlamydomonas sp. KOR1; assembly: GCA_036984285.1. Lineage (NCBI taxonomy): Eukaryota > Viridiplantae > Chlorophyta > Chlorophyceae > Chlamydomonadales > Chlamydomonadaceae > Chlamydomonas > Chlamydomonas sp. KOR1. The sequence continues at coordinate 134,058 of BQMZ01000274.1, read as the reverse complement.
GTTAGATACTATGAGTGGGCGATCAGTCTGCTGGTACTGACCGAGTAAAGCTGCTGCAAGTGATCCGCGGCGTACCTGTCCCCTGCGGCGTACCAACGGGTCCATCGGCGTACCAACGGGCTCCGCAGCGTGCCCACCTACGCGGCCAGGCCCGCCGCCGAGTGACTGCTGCTGGTGGGCTGCCCCATGGGCAAGGGTGCGCACGCGAGAGGGCAGCGGCTAAGGCGGGCACTGTCCGCATGGTGCGGTGGCTGGCAGCCTGGCGCAGCAGGTGAGCATGGACGGAGCTGCTCAGCATCCATTCATGGTACCCAATAGCGAACGCCATGCTTGACGCTATGCCGTCAACGTGTGGCGGTGGCCGATGCTTTTCAGGTCGACAGGTGTGGTCCCGTGCGAATCGTTACAGTCTCAGTTGCTACCCCATGAACATGTGATCTAGACACGGATATGTGCAGGTATACTGGGCTGCACAGTACGTTGTACGCGTACAAATACGGAATACGTACATGTACGGAATACGGTCATTTTCTGTCGTACATGAGAGAAATACGGTCTGCGGTCCAGGCCTGGCACGGCAACACACTAGGACCGTCCCAGGGAGGTCCCAGGGAGATCAGGCGCCAGCAAGACCACACCACAACGACTGCATACGCATATGCGAGACACTTCTCCTGCCTCAATAACTTGTGGCTTAGTTGCCGCGGTGCCTTGCAGGGATCTCCCCTGATGTCTGGCAGCACACGGGAGGGGACCTCCCTTGCTCCAGGGGGCTGGACTGGCACGACCGTATTGTTAGCGTATTTGAGCGTATTTTGCGAACAGACCCCCGTATTTTCCGTATTTCTAAGAATACGCTCAGTTTGGAACGTACAGTGCAGCCCAGCAGGTATATGTACCAGTCTAATACCGAAGCCGTGACGTTGTAGAGCATGTGCAGGTATATGTACCAGTCTAATACCGAAGCAGGTATGTACAGATGATGCAGCGCACCATGCAGTATGCGAAACACGGCACGGAACAAAACGTCGCACGGTCGGCGTACAAGGCCGGGGCGCACTGCCGTACCTCCCTCTCTTTGCGCGTCAGTCATGAAAGCTGCAGCACCAGCTGCAGCAAAGCTACGTACCATAAACAGTATACAGTAACAGTAACAATATACCATAAACAGTATCAGCTTCCAGAGCAGCAGCACCAGCATGGCATGTAGTCAGTGCCTGGACGACAGAAGAACGCCATGCACACTCCTTCCCCAGATGCCTAAACGCTCAAGCGGAGGAACGCACTGGTTACCGGTAACGCGGACTGCCGCACACTAACCGATAGCAGCGAACGGGGTACTGCTACGCGGGGCGTGCCGGCATGCGCTTACCGGTGTGCAAGTTGGGCATATATGGTCCTGCAAAGGTTTTTGCTGATTACAAGGAATGGGCTGGCATGCTCGAGAGGAGCAGCGTGCGTGCAAGCTTGCATGCATCGGCGGGACCCCGCAGATCCACCCGCCAGACAGAACCCAACAGCACCACGCTCGCCCGGCCATCTGATTATCTACATGGCGCGTCAATGCCACATATGACAGACTAACCCTACGCGTGTGCAAGCGCAACCCGCTCCGCCCCGACGTGTGCTGCGCCACAGGCCGCCATGCCTCACCCCCCTTCCATACCACACGTCACTGCCATCGCCTGTACACCGCCTGACACCACCCATCGTACAGCCCACACATTGGCCACTGGTCGCAGGAGGCCTTTTGCTACCACCGAATGCCCATGCATCACCCACACTACCCCTGGCCGGTGTAACCCTCAGCTTTCAGGGGCACTCAGGGGCCGACTGCCTACGTAGTTTCGGGCCAACCGTGCGGCCCCCCGCTGAGTCCATAGGTCGACTGGCTCCCATGCATGCAGATAAGCAATGCCGCGCACGTCCACGCCGCCTCCCGCCGCCCGCTACCGGCGGGCCATGACCACCGCCTCGCCGCAGCTGGCAATTGACAGCAGGCCGTAGGGGCAGGGCGTGCGGGACAGCTGCGGGCCGACAGGAGGGGCAGGAGGGGCAGGAAGGCCATCAGGGAGGCAGCAGGGGTGACGGTGGGCATGCATGGGTTGTTGTGGTACCGGTATTGGGAACCCCCACAAGGTGAGGCTGCACGCAGAGCCGATACGGACATGGGGTGATACAGCGCGCCCGCTCCGCAATTGGGTACATTGCACGAAAAGGCACAAGGTGTCCTTTCCACGCTGCGGGCAGGCGTGCATGTCCGTCCGGATCCATGCACTCTGCGCTCCGAGGACAACAGCATGGAGGCATGCCTCTACCGTATAACCGAACACACCGCGTTCACCATTTCATGCGCGCCTTGTCCACCCGCCGCCCCCGCCCCCGCCCCCCCCCCCGCCCCCCCCCCCCCCCCCCCGCCCCCGCCCCCCCCCCCCCCCCGCCCCCCCCCCCCCCCCCGCCCCCGCCCCCGCCCCCTCCACCCACCACCACGGGCAGCTTCTGCATGCTGGTGACGCAGCCAGGGGAGAAGTCCTGGCTGTAGGTGGCCCAGTACTTGATGGCCGCAGGGTCAAACAGGCCGGGGGTGGTGATGCCTGTGGCTGCGGGAGGACGGGTGGGCAGGAGGCACACACGCCGAGCTGGTAAGTGTCAGGGACATTGGTTGGAGATGCAGGACGGGAGGCACGGCAACAAACGCGTGTTGGTCCTGTGCGGCTCCCATGGCCGCGTTGGAGGCACGTTGCAGGTGCTTGCGGCGCGCTGTACGGCAACCTGAGCGCTCCAGGTTCTCGCGACTTCCCGGTTGGTGCTATGGTGGTAACACCCCTTGCTGCAGTGTGCCCACCCGCTCCCTGCCCCTGGCGGCGCACGTGCCTGCAGGAATGGCGAAGGGCGCCGCCCCCCGCGTCGCGTCCACGCCCAGCTTGCTGCCCAGCAGCTGCCTGCACGCCAGCTGCACCAGGTTGACGGCCTGGGGGCCGCCGTCGCCGGGGCCCGGGTGGCACAGGGGAGCCCACGCCTGGGGGCACGGATGTGAGGGACAAGGCAGGGCGGTCGCGTGTTTAGGTAAGGTGGCGGCAGACGCGGTGCTGTAGGGAGGGGCACCCCAGAGGTCGGGCAGCGTGGGGAAGGCGACCCACCCGTAGACGTGCCAAGAAGGTGGAGCAAGGTGTGCGTCAGATAGAGGGTGGCACGCACGTGTCTTGGTCGTGCGGGGGGCGGGAAGGCGTTACGATGGGCAGGTCTTCCCCCGTCACATGCGGCCACGTGCAGCTGAGGCACAGGCTCCTCCGAAATATGCGCACACGTGTCAACAGCACCAAGCAGCGACTTCTTCTCAGCTGCAAGCAGATGGGGCCATGCCCCCAGCCCAGCAAATGGAAACCCGCTCACCGTGGTTGCCAGGTTCGCGGGGTCCGCCAAGGCCACCTCCACGCGCGTGCTGCCCAGGCACGTGGCATCGCCCGCCGCGCACAGGTTGGACTCCAGGGGTCCCACATAACCGCCGTACTGGTACAGCATGCTGTAAGCACCGTACGCCCGCACGCCGGGCTGCGGGAGCTCTGGGGGACGAGCAGCACGGCAGCAGGGTCACAAGCGCACCCCATACCGCGACTGCGTGGCCGTTCCAGGCCCGCCGCAGCACCTGTTGATACCTACCGGTATTGCTGATACTGCGCAGTTCCCCGTGTGCAATCACTTGTGACCCCAAATTGCACGTGGCCATGGAGGTGAGCAGCGGTGCATGACCTGATGACGGAGCAATACAGGTGCTGGCTGACTGAAAGACTGCAACACATGCGGCAGACATGCCACCCCGTTAAAGAAAGGCGATCCGGGCCAGGGGCGTGGACAACGGCGGCAGGACCAGGAGCGTGGCATCACGCTCTCACGGCTGGTGGTGGTGGGCGGCAGCGAGGCAGGCTTCTGGAAGGGGCCGTCTGCGGAGTCGCCGGGTGGAGCGAGGGGTGGTGGGTGTGGGGACGGGGCAGGGCTCAGGCGCAGCAAGGAAGCGGCCGTGCGCACGCAGGATGGGAGGGGAGCCCACCTTGCAGACTGCGGCACCAAAACACGTGCTAACGGTACACGGAGGTCATGGCCTACATGCTGCAAGGCACGTGCAGATTGCCACCATGCGCAAGCAACTGCAGTGCGGTACCGCGGGGCGCTGCGCCACCACACGAGTGTGTCGTGAGGAGACACCAGGGCGGTGCAGCGGCATGAGGGTGGGCGCTGGCAAGGGCTGCCTTGACCGAGGCTGGCAGGCCGCATCCCCGCTCACTGCTGCACTCGATGCCGGCCAGGGGCCCGTCGTGGTCGCAGGCCAGCGTGCAGCCGCTGCAGGTGATGCCCGGCGCCGCCGCCACCGTCACCGGGGCGGCGCTCAGCAGGCGGCGCAGGCGGCCCAGGGCGGTGCCCACGACGCTGCCGGTGCACTCGCGGAGGGCAACCGGTGGCGCGCTGCGGCAGGGGGGCGAGGGCGAGCAGCAACGGGGCGCGGCACATAGGCAGTGTGGTACGCGTGCAGGGCGGGGCAACGGCGTCAGGCGACAGGGAGGTGGTGGCGTGGCGAGGGCGTTAGGCGGCAGTGCGTGTTCCAACCAGTGCAGATGCTTGGGGCGGGGCACACAACAGGGAACGCGGGCAGCACGCATGCTGGTGGCTGGACGGCAGGGCTCAGGGCGTGGTTGACCAGGCGGGCACGGGGGGCTGCTGCCCGACTCCTGACCCACACCTCTGGGGCGGAAAGGGGTGCTGGTCGGCTCCGCGGCTTCGTGAGGCCCCGTTTGCTCCCCCCTGCTCCCCCGCACCCAAACCACTTACTCTCGGGGACAGTTGGTGAGTGGTGACGTGCGGAACGCTACGGTTGGCGTGTAGTACTGGGGTGGACAGGGGGCGGGATGGGGCAGGGTTGCAGGGAAGAGGTTGCAGGTTGGCGCACGGACGACGGCACGACGTAGCGGCCTGTCGCAGCGGTACCTTCAGGCGCTCTGAGAAAAAGCAGGCCCAGGACTGGACACCGCCGCGAAGCAAGAACGGAGTCGCTCGCGAGCACAGCACTTCGCCTTCGACTAATGAACATTCGGCTGCATCACGCTGGTCCAGCCTGCCACGCACCCCATCCCACATTCAACCCTGCTAAATACAAAGCCGTGACGTGGTAGGGCGGAACCCCTCCTACATACACCACTCCGGGTGGGCGTACTCGCACGAGCTTTGTTCTGCTGTGCCGCAGGAGTTGGCGGTCGACATGTCTACCCCTCCGCCAAGACCAAGTTCCGCTCTATTATGTCACGGCTTTGGTATTAATTTGGTACATATACACCACTCCGCCCCTTGCCCTCCCACGCGGCCGGCCGCACCTGGCGCCCGTCCTTATAGCCCAACACTTGGCACGCCGTCTGCAGCCGCACCAGGCAGGATACGGTTATAGGGTCAAGTAACGGTTGCCAGCGGCTCAGCCTGGTGTACCGTACGCAGGATTGCGGTTGCTCAAGTGCAGGCAGGGAGCTGCGAGTCCATGCCGCATGCATACGGGCTGCCACGCCTTGCAGCAGCCTTCCCCACCTTGGCCAGCTCATTGGTGAAGCCGGCGGTGCACACCTGCAGCGGCAGGGGCACGGCGTGGCACGGAACGGCACGGCAGCCGGCGGATGGTCAGCACGGCAGCTCGGCAGCAAGGCAGCACGGCAGCAAACTGAGCCTGCTCGTGAAGCGGCAAGGGTGGGTTGCAGTCGGGCGCGCTGCGGCGCGCTGTGCGCGCAGGGCCGTGGCTTGGCCGCCTGCAGTGCCCTTGCAGCAGCCTGCAGCAGCTCCCGTGCCTCCGTGCCCCGCGCCTCGTGCACACCGCGGCGCCGCTCACCTTACAGCCCTCTTTGACCGACACCCGCAGTGCCTGTTTGGGTCACGAGGCCACAGGGTGTCGCGGCCCCACCGCAGTCAAGCAGTGTCGTGGGACCAGCTCCATCCTACACACCGCATGCTGCCACTATACGCTCCTGCCCTCCCCCGCCGCCCGGTCCCCACTTTGTACTCCGTGTCACAGACCCCCAAGCCTCGTTCATGCCACATCAATTCTCCGTGGCTGGGTGCATACCAACTCCAAACCCCTCCCCTACTGGCTTTCGGCTTTTCCACTTTGCCAATGCGCGGTTGCCCCGCTTCCCGCCCTGTGACCGGTGCACGCACCGGCAGCCATACAGGGGCTGTCCCCCCTACCGATGCCAGCGCCTCCAGTCGCCCCCTGCCTGCCCTGTCCTCCAGCGTTAGGCGGAAGCCTCGGGCGGGGGACTCTGCAGACGCGTGGTAATGGTAAAGGTTATGCGTGCAGGGAGAGGGGGGGGGTCATCGGGGGGCCGTGGTCTGGGTTGCACGGTACGTTGTACGCGTACAAATACGGAATACGTACATGTACGGAATACGGTCATTTTCTGCCGTACATGAGAGAAATACGGTCGGCGGTCCAGGCCTGGCACGGCACGTGGCAGTGTCACGCGCACCAGGAGCGTCCTAGGAGGTCCTAGGGAGATCAGGCGCCAGCAAAACCACATCACAACGAGTGCATACGCATATGCGAGACACCTCTCATGCCTCAATAACTTGTGGCTTAGTTGCCGCGGTGCCTTGCAGGGAGCTCCCATGATGTCTGGCAGCACACGGGAGGGGACCTCCCTTGCTCCAGGGGGGTGGACTGGCACGACCGTATTTTTAGCGTATTTGAGCGTATTCTGCGAACAGACCCCCGTATTTTACGTATTTCTAAAAATACGCTCATTCTGGAACGTACAGTGCAGCCCAGGCCGTGGTAGGACAGGCGCACAGCGGCGCTGTTGACCGTCCATTGCGCAATGCGTGACGAAGGAAGCTGTGCGGCACATGTGCCGCCTGCCCGGACCAGCCCATGGGTCATTTTGGCTGGCCTGGGGCTTGCGGAGGAGATCCATAGCTTACGCGGCATGGAGCGTGCATCGTGCAGGGGTGGGGGTGCAGCTGCATGTTGACGTGTGAGGTGGTGTGCGCGCCGTGCCAGCATGCAGCCCAACACCTGCCTGGCCGCCAGTTGTTCCGCTGCCGTGCTGGTGCTGCTGGTAGCCGTGTGCAGCGTGCGGTGCTCCTCGTGCATTTCGACTCAGGTACTGGCTGGCTTTGGGCGCGTTTGCAATTCCTGCTGTGCTGGTTGTTGCCCCACGCGGTTGGGACTCGGTGCTGGTGACGCATTGCCATGTTTCCTTGCGCCGCATCTTATTTAATTTTTACTATATTTTCCACTTTCCAGCCCGCGGAGCGAAAACTTTTGGAGGGATTCCATTGCAACCGACCAAAATTCTACCACATACTCATGACTAAATAATTGCCGGTTCACTGTTTATGCCACATGCCGAGGCGCGATTTAGTGGGGCCAGCTGGACCCCTCCGGACCCGGATGCCACTAAGAAAAATAATTTCCTGTCAGCGCCGCCTGCGCCGTACGGGCATCCTGCCCCCAAAATGCGCTTCTCGCCTATCCCGTTGCATGACTGCGGAAAGGCCCCCATGCTCTGTTCCCTGGTACTTGACTTACTACCGCCGGAGCTCTTTTGCGGCGGCACCGGCCAGGTGTGCGCTATATACCGGTATATATCTTCCCCCCCAGGCACTCAAAATTTTACTCTAGATCAGGTGCCGTGTTTTGGCACTCAAAATTTTACTGTAGATCAGGTGCCGTGTTTTTTGGGATTTTGGCTATGTAGTAGTGCAGTCAAGGTACCTTGCGCCCCTTCGGTCGGATTTGAATGGACACGGACAGCTGCTCGTGCTGCGCAACCGATTTACATACTGAGCGCCCATGCTTATTTCCACACGTCAACAGAAGAAACTCCTCTGCACATCACGATGTCACTTCTTGCCGTTCCCCACTGCGCGCCTGGTGGCTAAGCAAGCGTGTCACCACCATGACGCCTAGAGGTTAACGAAGACCTGCAATGCGGACATCAGAATACAGCAACATCCACACAGCACACGTCCGGGACGGCACCAGCCAACATATTAACCCTGCCAACATGTCATCTGAACCACTCTACCTTCTTCCGTAGTGTACAGGGGCACTGCGTGTCCACCAACATCATCAACAACCTATTACTGCTATCCCAACAGGCAGCGACAGCTCATTGCTCCTGCGGCATCATAAGACCAACATGCATTGCATTATGTTGTACTACCCTGCAGTGCAACAGTATGAGCCCATGCACTAGCTGCCAGTGGCTTTCAAGGCGCTTGCAAACGACAACAAACAATCCAAACTGATACGTGCCAATGCATTCCACACAGCTGCGAGGTGCAACTAACACGCGCTGGTGTCGACCCCTGCCCTCACCACCCAACGACCGTGCTGACGGTATGTTCATGGATCTTCGCAGTCGTACGCCACCCAATAGATACCCCGAGAGCACTAGTGCAAATCAGCAGCAGCCAGACACCCCTTGGTCCACAACAGCCGCCCGCCCGGTGGGGCTTCGAGGCCCTCACGACAAAGAACACGGGTTCCCTCACCCCGGCAGACCCATCATCACAGATCATCGTCAACAGGCTCAACCTGTACGCAATCGACATGCATGCATGCCCTCCCCCCAATAAGAGCGACCAGCGGGGAAAGAATCAGAGTGAAGGTGGTGTGGAAGGCAGGAATAGCAAATCGAATAGTGAAGTGGAAACCGGAGGGCGTATGTCCTCGTCCCAAAACGTTCGCTGCCCATTACCACGAACCACGTGTCTCAGCCACGCACAGCTTCCGCTACTCACCGCGTTTTGTTGTCCTCTCTTACCACCATCACGTTTGCTGTCGTGCAAATGCGCTGCCACCACGCCCAACCTGCAACTGCCACTGAGACACAACGATGACTTGTACAACATGCACTGCTCAGCTAGCCTGAGTTCACACAAAGGGGACCCTAATGAGGGAGAGCCCATACCCCATGCAATGGCACGACTACGCAAGAATGCTGCTCCGGACTCCAATTATTCTCAAACACCAACAGCTCTCATATCCTACGAATCCTATCTACCTACGCTACAACACCCCATGTCTATGCTAATGACCAGATCTTCACTTGAGCAGCATGGTACAGATACAGCCGGCAACCACACACACGCAACGCGTACGTGGGTTACAGACGGTGCGTCCCCGGTGAACCCCGCGCACTGCGCCCCTCCGCCATAGACAAATATGCATTCTGCTGCAGCACGCGCGCGTACCGCACAGGCCCCGTGGAATGCCTCTCGCCCCGCCGCTCGTCCTGCCCTCCCGACTGCATCGCAAAGAGCATCACACGGCTGAAACGCCCGCACCGTGCAGCACCCCTGCCCCTGCCAGCACAGCCCGGGTGTCGACGCGCTGCCTCTCCCCCCAGTCAAAGCCACGCAATGCTCCCTCAGGCACGTGAATGGCGTTGCGGGACCGGGAGCCTATGCACAACCACAGCACGCATGGGCTTCACGCCGCCAACCTGCCGGCGCTCCAGCCCATGCGGCTGCTATCGGGTGAGGCTACCCGTCCTCGCAAAACTCGGTGAATGTGTGGGCTCATGGCCTCCTCTCGCTCGTCTCCCTTCGACTCTGGGCTCTGACCTGGGTGATTGGCGTCGCCCACAGGACCACGCCCGCTGCCGTGAATCGCATTGCAGCTGTTGGCCCTCCAGCTGCCTCCACCACCCTGCCGTCACAGCGGACCCCCGCACTGGATGGGGCGGACTCAGATGTCCGATGCTCGCACTTAGGCGGTCACCAGCGCCGGCTTTGGCACCTTGACAATGGCAGCCGCACCCGCCGCCGCCGCCGCCGCGCCGCCAGTCATCCCCCCTGCCACCCCCGCCAGCAGGTCAGCGTAGGGCGACGCCGCTACGGCCACGGCGCGCGCCTCCTCAGCCGCCACGCGCTCCAGGGCGCCCAGCAGCTCCGAGGGTGGCTGCGGGCCGCTGAGGCTGTACTTGGTGCGGCAGGCGGGCCCAGCGGTGACGATGAGGTGCGGCACGGCCGTGATGCGCAACCTGGGAGCGGCGATGTGAGACATTGCGGGTAAGGTTCAGCACTACGCCACTGCGTGGCGGGAGAGCACGGTGCACAACGAGTGCCAAGAACCTGGCCGACCCAAAGAGCCGCGCGCTACCAGTAGGAAGGCATGCAGCACCCAAGGGCCATCGTGTTTCCGCTGCTGTCCGCAGTGCTGCGTGTGGGCGCCCGCCTCACCTCTGCTTTGCCGCCGCGTCGCGCTCCAGCACCGCCTCCCGCAGCGTCCCCGCGTTCCCCGCCAGCAGCGCGCCCTGCAGCGGCCCCCGCGGCAGCCCCAGGCCCTGCCCCACGTCCAGCAGCTCCTCCAGCCGCCCCACGTTGCCGCCCTGCTCGTACCTGCGGGGCACGGCAGGGCGATCAAGTAGGTGGACATCACCTACGAGGATAGTCTATGAAAGGCCCATTCATGGGCCCCGCGTTGGTTTCGCCTCAGGTGTCACGGCTTAGGTCCAAGCTTCCCTGCTAAACCCAGCCCTCGCGGCTGTGGGCAGCTCACGTTTTACTGAACAGCGCTGTAGCCGCCTGCCCCGCCAGCCCCAGCTCGGCCGCCAGCGCCATCAGCTGCTGCGCCATCAGCGTGTTGGGCACCGTGCGCCAGTCGCGGAAGGACGCGCCCTCGGGCAGGCCAGCTCTGCAAGGAATAGGAGCGGAGGGCAGGGTAAAGCGTGTAGGCCGTGAGAAGAGATGTTCTCCGACCAGATGCACGTATGCACCAAGAAGACCGTGCTTACAGTGCTGCAATGATGTACACGCCTGTCACCGGGTGCTCCGCGGGTGCAGAATGCGGAAGGCGGGCTGCGCAAGCCCAGGCAGCTGCTGACCTACCTGCGCAGTGCCGTGAGGAGCTTTGAGGCGTTGGCCGCGCCCCACTTGCGGCGCGCGTATGCATCGACGCTCTCGCCTGCAAGGAGGCCGGGAGCGCTTCAGTGCTTGTGGGTCGCCGGACGCCACGTGTGGCAGCGACTGGCTGACACCTGAATTCTCCTTGGCCCAAGGCATGGGCATACGCAGCATAAAAATGCAGTCCCTTTGACTTCTTACCTTCAAGAGCGATGTCCTTGTCCACGATGAGAGGATTCCTATGGGTAGCAGTGGGCCAAGGAACAATGGTTGGATGTGGAGTATGTCAGCAAACACCGAAGTCACGCGGTTATCATGTGAGCGTCAACCTATATGCCACAATTGCTACGCAAATAGGTGCAGATGGCCGAGGCGAAAGGCGACGCCTGCTGACGTGTGGTCATTCCGACTCGAACCGTCGCGACTACCTAAACCCTTGCGATAGCTCACCATTTGAGCTCCACCGGGGCAGAGACTCCATGCTTCCGCTTATACTGTCGCATAGCTCGTTCAAGGCGCTGATGCCCAACCCAGCACCTGTTCCAGGGTGCAGCGTTGGGGTGTTCATTTCTTGGGGACCCTTATCATAGGACTTGTGCACAAATGGGCTTCGGTACAGGTTGGCACAGGGCAGCACACGTGTTGTACCTTATCCGCGGACCGTCAACGAAAATAGTACTCAGGGCATATGCGGGCAGCGGGCGGGCGGGCCTCCAGTTCGTGAGCCCTAGATGGAAACTTTATGTGCAGTGTCCTCACTGTCTGCTTAACAAGTGCTAGCTGCACCAAACTGGACAATGAGTGGCGGTAGGTGAGGTAGGCAGTGCTGGTACCTCCTCGAACTCCTACGAACTCACCATGGGCATGATATGTCTGAGAAGAAGTGGACAGTCACCGGCGGTCGTGTGGGAGGCACCCGCAGGCTGGGAGGAGGCGAAGTAGGAGCCCGGGCTACGCGCCTGTCAAGGCCTGGCATTGCCAGCACCATCCTTGCCGTGTCCTCAACTAACAAGCTAAAGGGCAGTAGTAGCTATGTAAGGTAAATGTATATTGGAGCAGTCTGGTCTCCGTGTTGTTGAGCAGCGCAGGCTGGGGTTTGACCTGATTTTACAGCACTGTGAATCGCTTAGGCTCTGTCGTCAAGTGGTTTGGGCTGAGGCCCCGCGCCTTGAAGAGTGTTGCTGCTGTGCACGAGCCAAGGCTTAAATTGTGAGGTACGGCCAATCGTAGAGGAGGAGGGGAGTCCCGGGCCCGAGCACAGGAACATTGACAGACCGCCAAAGTATGCAAGCAACGCTTGTTTCATCTGTAACATTCGTCGCCTCCCTGGTCACTTGCAGTTCGCCTGCGGCTTTCGGTTTCGAGCAGCGGGTGACTTCTCCTACAAAAGCCCCCAGTCCATTCGCCTCAACCTACGACTAAAATTCACTCGCTGAATCACATCGATAGTCTTCATCATCAATGCTGTTATGGCCGCGGCAGTTGAGTCGTGCGAGGGAGCTGGAGCCAGCAGCAGCCCCAAACCCTACGGCACCTCCTTCTCCTCGGGCTTCCTCCCATGGCTGCACAGCGGTTCCCTCTCCGACGTAACCGTGGTAGTGGTTACCGAAGACGATACCCCCAGCCCTACCCAATCCTCCGCACCATCCACCGCCCTTCAACCCCTTCCCGTCGCTCCCTCCTCCCCCACTCCCTCCAAGCCATCCCCCTCCTGCCCTGCCTCCCCCCAAGGCCAGACCTTCCACCTGCACGGCCTCCTGCTCGCCCGCCACAGCGCCTTCTTCGCAGCCGCCCTGGGCCAGGCGCACTTTGCAGACTCGGCCGCGCGCCGCATCGTCCTGCGCCTGGACCCCGCCACGCTTCCCGCCTGGCCCGCGCTGCTGCGCTACCTGTACACCGATAGCGTTCTGCTGGACGCCACCAACGTGCTGCCCCTACTGGCCCTGGCACGTCAGCTGCTGGTCCCGGAGCTGGACGGGTACTGCCTGGACTACGTGGGCCGGCGGTTGGGGCCCGCCAACTGCCTGGCGCACCTCAGGGCTGCGGTGCGCTTCTCCCTGCACGACCTGCACGCCACGTGCGTGGAGCTGGCGGCACGCAGTGAGTGGCCACAGACGTGCGTGTCACGTGAAGCGCTGGGAAGCAGGCAACCGGCTGGTGCCTGCGCGTGGGAGGGTGGGCAAAGGCAACAGGTGCAGCTGGCGGCACGCAGTGATCGGCTGCCACCAGGGCCCGGGTTGCATTTGGCAGGATTGGCGTGGGAGCGCCGTGGGCCCAGGGCATTAAGGGGAGGCGGCAGACGGTGCACGCAGACGGTGGGGTACGCGTGGAACGCGAAAAAACCGTGCAAGGGGTCTGAGTGCCACCCGTCCGCAACCCACGTTCCATAGCGCTCGCCTGGTCTAGCGAGCTTGCTCAGCGTCTTTGTGTTGACTCTGGAGGACCTGCCTCTTTGTACGGGCATCATACAGGTCTCTTGAACTCATCTCGCCCCGCCGCTCCCCTGCCCCGCTCCCCCGCGCCAGGCTTCCCGCTGCTGTACGACTGTGACCTGGCTGGCCTGCCCCCCGCCACGCTGCTGGAGCTGCTGCGCCACCCGCAGCTACAGGCGCACTGTGAGATGCAGGTGAAGAACTGGGTTGGGAGGGAGCGTGGGGGCCCTAGGGGAGGAGGAAGCAGGGCAGGGTGGGCGTGCCGGGTGCAGAACCTGGGGTGCTGTGGGTGGGCTGCAGGCTGGCCGGCGGCTACACATGCCCCGTGCCTTCGTATTGTTTTAAGAAAGGGGCGTAAAGTGGGCTCTAGGTGCATGTTACAGCATACCGAAAGCACAGAACCAGCAGGGGGGCAGGCAGAGGGAGAGTGTGCAGATCGGTAGAGCGAGGAAACCCTGGGGAACCCGCTACAGTCAGCCCTTCCAGCAGGCACCACGTCGTGCATATACGGTACACAGACTTGCAGATGTTTTCGTAAAGCGCAAGCTCTGGGTAGCCGCTTTGCTGCAGTAACTCGTGCAGCGCTGCAGCTGGTGTCTCCAGGTGCCGGTTTTGGCGTTAGTAGCGCCCTAGTGGAGCAGAACCTTGGGATCTGCAGCGCCATTTTTTCTTCATGCTGATATAGTGCGACTTGATTAAATGTTGACATCATGTGTTCTATTCCTTGTGTCGGTGTGGTTGGCAGCGCGGGCGCGCTGTCGAGTTCCGAGGTGGGCCGGTGGTTAGCTCATACTCTTACCTGTATACTAGGGGCCAACCAACCAAATGAATGGACAACGGGCACGGACCACAGAATTCGTCGTGATGTGCATCAACTGAATTATTGTGAATACGTTATAGCAGTCTACGGTTTCTTTGTAGGAGAAATGCTGTCTGACTCGTCGCATTACCCGTACTAGTAGCTGTCAGCCGCGTTTGTCGATGAGCTTGGATCCCTGTTAAACACGACTTGCATATGTGAACATTCTAAATTTGCTCCTGCTAATCATGTACATAGGTTGTGCCCGGGCCCTTGCAGTTTGTGCTGAGTTAAGCTTCCGGGCTAGTCCTTCCGACAGCTTTGTCGCGGGACGCAGAAGCACCTGTACGCGTTGCTTTCGTTATATGTGCGTGGCGTAAATTTCCCTGACGTCGAGGAGACGGTGTAATGGAGTAGGTGATGTGACTGGAGGTAGGGTCTGAGGTGGCGTGAGGTGGCACTTGTTGCCCATGAATGGCCCGGCTGCCACTCACTAACTGCCCTTTGCGCAGACCACGGTTTAGCGACACCCTATTTCCCGGCATATACCGTGCGTCGGGTCAAGGTTTGGGCGGCCCAACGGGGCCTAGCCCCGCGTGCTCCCGCTAAGCCTGTGGCCCCTCGACCCACGTGCCCCACGTGCCCTGCAGGTGGTGACGGCGGTCACAGGCTACCTCGCGGGCACGGAGGTGGACCCAGAGGCGGCGCATGCCCTGTGCGCACAGGTGCGGGCGGGGGCAGGGGCGTACGTTGGTGCGGGGTGGGGTATGCAGGGTAAGCTGGGCCTCGGGGGCTCGTAGCTGTGCAACAGCTTCCTTGGGCGTGTGTTCTCTAGGACGTGTTCGTGGCTTGGACAACCTGACTGACTCCGGCGCGTCACCTACCCCTGCGTCTGGCCCCCAGATCCGCTTCCCCTACCTCGACAGCGCCACCATCACACGGCTGGCGCTGCCGCCGCCCGCCACGGCAGATGCGAGTGCAATGGGCAGCGAGGCGCGTGGATCAACCGTAGGGGCGGCCAACGCACCGAGGACGAGTGCGGCTACACCGCCGCCTGTCGGGGAACAAGCCGGCGGCTCGACCAGCGTGCAGCCGCTGCCGCTGCCGCAGCAACAGCAACAGAGCGACCGAGCGCCGCAGGAGGTACACCCGCAAGAGGTCTCATCGGCACCTGCACAACCTGGGGGGCCGTCTACGGCACCTGCACCACCACCACCGGCGCCGGAAGCGGGTGACACCGCAGCCTCGCCGTCTCACCAGGAGGGGGCCGGGCCCAGCGGCTCAGCCCCGGAGCGGGCCAGTGAAGCGCGGCACATTCCGGCGGGTCCGAACCCGCTAAGCCCGTCACCCTCCTTGGACGCTGGCGCGGGGGCCCTCCCCAGCCCCTCCGGCGAGCCAGTCGTAGCACCAGGCCCCCCTGCCGCCGACACCACCGCCAGCGTCAGCCCCTGCGGGAACAGCGCTGGCGGCGGTGGTGGTGACAGCGACCTGATGTCCGCCGCCGCCGACACACCCGCCTCCTCCCCGTCCCCCTCCGCACCACCCTCACCGCCCTCGCCCAGCTGCAAACCCCTGCCACCAGCCCATGCTGCTGCTAGCACCCTCAGCCCGCCGCCCAGCGCCACCCTCACCGCGACAGCCCACCACCCCGCGCACCCGCTGCCGGGCCATCCCGGCCCCGCCCCCGCCCCCGCCGCCCCGCCCCCTGTGCCGCGCGACCTGGTGCTGGAGGGCGCCCTGGCACGACTGGCGGCCATGGAGTTCGCGGGGGCCATGGGCCGGGTGGGTGCGGGATGGCCGTGAAACCTTGCAGCGGGGAGTGCACTGTCGGCTTGTTCGGGGGTTAAGGATGGGTCGGAGACACCCTGACGCCTTGCGTACGAGACATACGATTGGCGCTTACATTTGTGAGGGCTCTTGTCGTTTGTGGACGTGGACTTGCTGCCGAGCCAATGTCACATTTTCATCCTGCCAAACACAACGCCGTGACGCCTCACATGCATGCTGTGTTGGCAGGGGGTGGCGTCGAGGCATGGTGGGGGGGAAACATGGTGGCCAGATGTACAGCCGCAGGAAACCCGTTGCCACGTGTGCACCGCAGGCGTCCTCCTCCAGTTCCGGGCCCAACGCGGCGCTAAACGCTGCCGCGGCAGGGAGTGTGCCCATGCACCCGGCAGCGGCGGCGGCAGCTTTAGGACCATCCTCCGCCGCCCGCCGGCCCCTGTTCATGTTCCGCCAAGGGCCAGACGCTCCGCAACAACCACACCCGCAGCCGCAGCAGCACCCTCACCCCCTGCATCCCGGCGCGGCCGCGGGGGGCGCGGCAGTGGGCGGCTCCGCTGCTGCTGCCGGCCCACAGGCCCACGCCCCGGCCACCAGCAGCGGCGGCGCCGCCGGCGGAAGCCCATCGCCACGTGACGGCGACGGCTCGGCGGGGGAGGCGGCAGGGGAGGCCCCGGCTCTGGCGGCGGTTGGCGGTGACGCCGCCGCGCTGTTCGCGTCGCGGCTGCCGGCGCCTCGTCCGTCGTACTGCTGCGCGCTGCTGCACGGGCTGCCCGGGGGGTGCGGCTGGGTGGACGTGGCGGTGGAGGCGATGTGGGAGCACCTGGCGCCGCACCTGGTGGTCAAGGTGGGTGCATCGTGTGGGGGCTGTAGCCAGGGGAGGCTTGCTGGCTGTTGGTGCTCGATCAAGACCAAGTTCCGCAATACCACGTCACGGCTTTGTGTTTAGCAGGATTAGGATGTTGGTGCTGTGTGGTTGTAGCATGAGACCTTGGAAAGGGGATGGAGAGTGATGTTGCGGACGGGGATGGGGTTGGTGAAGCCAATCCTGCCAGCTCTCGTCGACGTGGGTTGTGTTAAGACCTAAGGCCTCGTTGCCGGCGACCCCTCTTGTACCCGGAGACGCCCCCGACCAACATTGTAGGCCCTGCTCTCCGCCAACTGGCGCGCACGAGGGTCTCGTGCAGTGGCACAGTAGCTTCGTCTTCTCCCAACCCCTACTCTTTCCCCTCGTTCCCCCTCCCCTGTCCCCAACTCGCCGCAGGCCTCCGGCGTGGGCGAGGGCCGGCTGAGCAACGTCGTGTCAGGGGAGTCCGACGCCTTCTTCGAGACGGCCGACAGCGCCGCCGGGGAGCCGCTGCCGTGGATAGAGGTGGGAGCTGGCGAAAGAACCACAGGGGATTGTGCTCGGCTGCAGCATGGGGTGCGCCATGGGTCGTTACGGCGCCGGGCAGGTGTCAAGGCTGCGTGGTGCACGGGACGCTGGACTTGTTGCAGGAGATGCCCGTTCCTACGCCCGCCACCAAACAACCCTCGCCCTCTCTTGATGTCCTTGCAGGTGCACCTGCCACCCAATGTGCGGATGTTGCACCTTCACAGGTGGGCAGCATCGCATGTTGTGGCAGCGCCGCCGGCCGGTGGTTGCGGTGGCATGATGGGTGCTGTGGCGCACCACAGCACCTCCCCCACACTCCCTCACTCCAGTACCGTTTCCACAGTTCCGTGCCCCGCTTCATGGACCAGTCGCCCCAGCACCAAAGCACCTATGCTCTCCACCTCTCCTCTCCATAAACACGCTTCTTCCCCGCACTGCCCTGTTGCATACCGCTGTAGGCAACCCGCTGCCACCTGCGCATACTCAAGAGCGTTACATTCGCTTTACCGGTCCAGTTTCATACCTTCCCCGGTTCGCTGTTTCGCTGTCACCCAGGTACACGTTCCTGCACGGCCACCGCCGCGCGGGCTACTACCGCATGCGGGCCTTCAAGACGCAGGTGGCGCACGAGCCGGGGGCGGCAAGGTACAGCGACCTGGCCACAAGGTGCGTGGGGTGGGGGAAGGCAAGGTGCCGTGGCCCGGGGTAGAAGGCGAGGTAGTGGGAACGGGACATGGCGGCGGGCGGGGCGGGAGGCGCGCGGCTAGGCGCCGCCCCTTGCAGGAAGCACGCAGAAAGCTGTAGTAGGCGCTTGTATCCACGTGCGAGCACTGTCCCCGCTGGCCACGGTACTCGTCCTTGATGCCTGTGGCTGTGTAAGCAACACCGCACCCCAAGCAGCACGGTAGGCTTGCCACTTGCATGTTCTTAGTCTGGCGTTCCCCACAGTCCCACCCTCCCGCCCTCACTCCACCCCACACCTGCCCCCAGGGTCTCGGACCAGCTGGACGTCAACGTGCTGGCGGGGGCGGGCCAGGGCGCGGGGGCGGCCGCGGTGGGGCCGTGGAGGGTGCTGCGCATACAGGTGGGGTGGGGGAACAAAGTACTAACGCGCGAGTGGGTGGTAACGGGAGGTATAGGAAACGCATTACGATGGTGGGGGGGGGGCGCCAAGGACTGGGTGCTGCATGGCCACCTGCCCTCTTCGGAGTAGCTCTGAAGCATGGAAGAGCACTGCGGCGTTGTTGACTGCTGGAGGCGCAAGCGCACAGGCCTGTCAATCATCGCTACCTGTACACTTTACTCAGGATGTGTAGGGCCCACAACAACACTCGAGCCCTGCAAGCAAGACGGCTAACTGGGCACCCTCCCGTGCCCCGCCTGGTGCATCCTGTGCAGGGCACGGGCCCTCAGGAGGATGGAGTCACTCGGCTGTGCGTGCGGGGCCTGCGGGTGAGCTGGTGCCAGACCTGCTGCCCGCCGCATGGCTGCACACACCTCCTCCGTCCTCCGTGCTCCTACAGCCTTTCCATGTGTGGCGCACCTTTCTGTCCGTCACACTCGTATCCTCCCTCGCTCTTACCTCCTGCTTCATGCATCGCGTTCTCTGCACCCTGCGTGTAACGTGAGCGCTTGTTGTCCAAGGATACAACGCTGGCTACGCCCTTGCTCATGCACCTCTGTCCCTACGTTCCGCCCTCCCCCGTTCCTCGCCCTGCCCCCCAGCTGCACGGCGTTGCACGTGTGGACCTCCTGCGGCAGGGCGTGGCGGGCGGCTTTGCCGTACAGCCCGCCTGGATACTGCACGCCCGGATGGAGGGCGGCACGGCGGCGGGCGGGGCAGGGCCGGGGTGCCACGGCGGGGCTGGCGGGGCAGGGGGCCACGGGCAGGGAGGCGGGGCTGGGGGCGGAGGGGCGGAGCGGTACGCTGGTGGGCCGTCAGGGGCGCTGCTGCAGGGCTGGGTAGGCTGGCACGGCAACTGAGGGGAAGGGTGGCGGGTGTGTAACTGTAGGGGGAATGGGGAAGCGTCTTGGCTTTGGCTGTGCTGGGCTGGGTCACGTGCGTGATTGTGATATGGGAAGGGGGCTTGTTCGGACGCGCAAGGGTGCACATGCATCTTGCAGAAATGTCGCCCCGGTGTGTCATATTTTCACACCGTGCATGCGCGGATGAGAATGCGCGGTCGCAGTGCGACGTCGTGACCTACCTGCTGACCTCTGGCCTGGGAAGGAGCAGCTTGGGGCACGCACCGCAACGTGTGTTGGAGTACCACGTATTGTTGCAAGCAAGTACGGCAGTTGTCGCGTGTACTTGTGGATAGGCTCTTGCCCAAACGAATGACCTTGACAATGTTAAATGGCTTTCGCATTGCTACAATCGGGCAAGTATAACGAACTTGCAGGCGCATTGGGCTGCGTGCCGGGGGCAGGGTCAACTGGGCCGCCCTCACCTGCTGCACCTCGCCACTGGGTTGCTGTTGGTATCCCGTCTTTGTCGCCTTTTTACTTTACTTACTTGACATGCTTTACAAGTTTGCAATACTTTCTTTGAGTAGTTACGCATGGTCAACAAGGTCAGCCTATTTGTGCAACGTGCTTGTGGTACCTCACACACCATGTGTCGGCACGGCGTACCCGCTGTACCGTACTGCGTCCAGGGCAAACGTAACTTTGCACTGCTTCCACTGCCGGTCGGCCTGAGACACGGCTAAGCAGGTTCAGCCCGCGCTACACGACCTTGCCGCTGGCGGTTCGTGCAGCTTAAGCTGGTTGCGATGGGCTGCCCTGTACTCCAAGTGCCTCTGGGGCCTTGAAACGATGAGTGTGGTGCAAAGCTCACCCGCGCATGAGCCCCTCGTGAACGGTGCCAGCAAACAGCGTTCCTATTTTCGTGTCATCCGAAAGCCCCCACGGAAGATCGGAACACTGCCAGCAACCATGCATGTCGAGTTGTCCGTTACAGGTCCATGAACAACTTGGCTGCAGAACACAGCGCGATACCGCATTCACCGGTGCTCACCGACACCACACTGCTTAGAGCACACCGCGACAAGCAGGCGCACAACATACCACCGCAAGCCTCGGGCCCTGTCGGATGCGCAATGGCACGCTCCCTCCAGCAAACCTCACTTGCACGCTCTGCCATGGCATTATCGTACTTCCCCCACATCCTGAATGCGTGGCATACTGCAGTGGCCGTCCCAACATGCACTCTATCTAGCCCTCCCAAAAAGCATAATGCCGTCACCTTCCCGTCCCGCCCCACCCCACCCTCCCAGCACACACGTACAGCTCTCTGTGCTATGCGTGATGCCACATGAATGCGTGCATTGCGTATCGTTTAGTGCCACCCGCCATGCCAAGGGGGCGAGCGCCCACCGGCTGACCCACGCACGGCCCGTAGGGGGGCGCCGCCTCCTGCCACCTGCACCGTGTCGACGTCGGAGCGGGCCACTGAGGCCCACAGCCCGCGCGGCACGGCCAGTTCACTCCCAACCGGCATCACGCCCACCCTGTGCAGTGGTACACCACGCCAATCCTTCAGCAGGCCACGCCAAGCCACAGTGTCTGTGCTCAATGCGCCATGCCCCCCACCTGAAGAAGATACTACATGCACTTTCGTTTGCCAGCACCTCGCCGCACCTCATCACGTACCGGTAATACCTCCACAGTACTGGCAAGTGCAATGCGCAGGCCGCTGTCCCGGCCTGGGCGCTGCAGTCCACTGCCTGAGCAGTGTCTGGGCTCCGAAGCCACATGCCACATTTGTCCTTTCAAAGAAGTAGTACAGTGTGCAGCATTAAGGTCTCGTTGACAACATGGCGGGCCACGCGGCGCCTCAAAGAAACAACGACGGCCAGTGTTCCACTCTCCGCCTGCAATGCAACTGCAGCACAACATGCGACGACCACCGGTCAATGCACCCGCCTGTGTCTCCGTGACCGAGACGTAATCCGAGGACAGCAACACAACGCAGACACCACCACACACGCGCCCGCACGTCAGCGCTCAACGCACAAGGATGCGCAAGAATCCCACCCACCAAACGCATGCACGGCTGCACTCTCGGCCCCCGTGTCAGCCCTGGCTACCACACACTTTATGTCCCAGCGCCACCACCTAACACCCCCAGGGACCGGCAGCAAAGGCGAGCGCGCACCACGCGTCCCACCGCGCGAAGGCAGGAACCCCGTGGACCACGCCCCGCCCGACTGCGCGTGTCGCAGCGGCCCCATGCCCCACGCACCCCCTCCGGCCGACGCCCCCAACCAACACTGGCGCACTGACAATTCACACTGGTGCACTGCCAACCAACTAGACGTACCACCATACACCCAGAACTCACCAACCCCATCCGCCAAACATCAGTTTCGCCAAGCCCCGGGTGTGGGCAGGCCCGGCGTGGCCCGGCGCATGGCGTGACGCCCCGCGCGCCCGCCAGGCCACCCGTGCCCGCACGGCGCTACACAGTATCCCCGCAGTGCTTCCAAGAGGGACGTGCAGGTGTGGACCTGGCCCACGTGGCAGCGAACCACCTGACACGCACAAGTGCACACACACGTGCCCACCAACCCGGACCAACCCGGACTATGTACTCGGCTAAGCGCTGCAGGGCAGCGGCCAGGCCACACACAACTCAAGAATGGAGCTGCTCGACACATGACACGATGAAAACCTTCGAAGGAACATTGACATGCTCCAGCGCTCCGGCGTTCCTACCGGGACCTCGCAGTACTTCCACTGAATGAACCCAGATGACTCCTCCCGTGCTTTCATGACATTTTCCTTCCTTCCTTCCTGGCTACCCCGGCCCAACAGGTGGTGCATGCCGGGCCACCTGGACGTTCGAATATAGAGCCCAACAGCGCCCTTACGCCCAAACAGCTGTACAACCTCCATGGGCTTTACCGAACAGCAACAACATTCGAGCAGGCAAGTGCTGCATGCAGCATGATGCCACAGCACCCGCCCCCACGCACTGCCTCGCTACACCCCTCCCCTCCGCGTCAAGGGCGTCGTGCTCTCATAGGATGCAGTGCAGCCAACCATCCGTGGGCATGCCGTTTGACGCAGCCCTGCGCCCGCTTACCGCAAGCCGGCATCGGCTGCTCGCTCCACAACAGGCAACGCCCCAGCCACACGGCGCGGTTGGCACAGTCCCAAGGAGCTTCCGTGAAACCGTACACTGTGCTGCCACCCTCCCACATGCAACAACTGCGGCGAGCCCACACCTGTGCGCGCCTCACCGCGGCATGCCCTGGTGGTGCCCGCCGTGCTGCATGTGTTGCTGTTGTTGGTGCTGCAGCTGCAGCTGCTGTTGCTGCTGCAGCAGGAGCTGCTGCAGCTGCTGCTGCGTGTAGCCCCCGCGGCCCATCACCTGGGGGCCATACCCTCCCCTGGCCGTGGCTGCCACCTGGCCGTAGCCCCCGGCCCCAATGTGGAACTGCGGCTGCCCCGCACCCATCGCGTACCCGCCGCCTTGTCCGCCTCCCCCTGCCCCGCCGATATGGCCCATAGCCATGCCGTACTCCGCTGCCGCCGCCACTGCTACTGCTGCCGCCTGTTTCTGCTTCTGTGCCTGCGCCGCCGCCGCCTGCTGGTGCTGTACGGCCGCTAGCGCCGCCGCCCCGCCGTGCCCCGCCCCGTGCCCCGCCGCCGCGTGCACGGCGTGCATGTGGCTGACTCCCATGGGGCTCCCGGCCGCGGGGTGCGCCCCCATGCCCATCCCCATGCCCATGCCCCCCACGCCCACCACCCCCATGGGCAGCCCAAGGTGCGCCGCGCCGCTGGGCCCCGCCCCTGGGTGCGCCATGGGGTAGCCGTTGTCAGCCAGCAGGAAGGCCCCGCCCGCCATGCCCCCCGCACCGCCCACCATGGCGCCGCCGCTGCCGCCCGTGCTGCTGCTGCTGCCGCCGCCCATGCCCATCCCCATGGCGCCCATCCCCAGGCCCAGGCTGGGGTCGCCCGCAATGTCGTTGTCCTGAGGGGCCACAGGCCAACCGCGCCGTCACAGGGTGCAGCCACTTATACCCGCTGGTGACCTGTTCCGAGGACCTCGCGCCTGCCAGGAGTCCTTGGAGGTCCTGGACCAGCCCGAACAACAGCACGACGCGGTACGCATCGAGCCGCTAACCACCATACCCCAAACGGCCTGTCGACCACCCAACGTGGCCGGCAGAGGCGTGCATTCCCCGCGGCTCTAGGATGGTCGTACAGTCATCGCAAGCCGTGACCTGCCAACCCCCCAAGTTCCCCAACGCCCGCCCCCCCCCTCACCATGTAGTCGTCCTCGTTGAACTCTAGCGGGAGGGACGTCTTGGACCCCCGCCCGCCAGGTGAGCGTGCGCCGCGGCGTGTCCCAGCGAGTGGCCGCCCAGCGCGTCGCCAAGGCCGCGAGCCGCGCGTATGAGGTCGCGGATCTCATCCAGGCTCTGGTGAGGCTCCGGGTTGCGCGTGTAGTTGTCGGGGTTCTGCGCGGGCAGGGCGCCGCGAGGACCACGAGAGCATTAGGTCTCAGGCATGCGCCTCTTTGCTGCGTGCGCATGCCGTTGGTGGCGTGTCACGCAGCGAATGGTGGCCTGAGCACTGTACACGAGTCCGGGGCCCGATGCAGTGTTGTAGGAATTCACTAGGTGTCAGCTTCTGATGGAGCACGGCATGCGACGAAATTGCCCACGCAGCGCACAGGGTGCTCGGCCATGATAGTCTGTGACCGGCCTCATTGCATGGCCCGTCAAATACTTTGTCTGCCCTGCCCGCCTGCCTCCCGAGTCCTGTGCGTTCAAAGCCTCGCTCGCCCGCCCGCCGCGCCCCTCAGCTGCCCTTGGCCCTGCCCCCCGCCCCCGCTGTGCGCTCACCGCCAGCTCCGCCGGCAGGTTCTTGAGGAACCAGGGGTGGCGGCGTATCTCCGCAATGGTGATGCGGTGCTGCGGACTGGACACGAAGATGCGGCTGATGAGGTCCTGGCACTCGGCGCTGATGGCCATGGCGGAGGGGAAGCTGAACTTGACGTTCATGATGCGCTGCGGGGAGAGGGTGGGGCCAGTGACGGCAACGCGCCTTGGTTGAAGGGGGCTGGCGCAAAGAGGAAGTGCCATGGCTGGCAAGGAGCTCGACCAGCCAGTGGCCGCCATGTGGACGGACACCTCGCGCCAAGGTGGCCATCCTCGTGCACACCGTTGCAAATGGCGGACACCCTGGCCCGCCAACCAAGCTGCGCACCTGGATGGTCTTCCGAAAGTTGCGCGGGTCCGCCGGGTCCTCGAAAGGGTACGCCCCCACCAGCATGACGTACAGCGTCACGCCGCAGCTCCACACGTCCGCCGGCTGCCCGTTGTACTCCTTGCGCTGCAGCACCTCCGGCGCGATGTAGGCGGGCGTGCCCACCGTGGACTTTGGCTGCGAGTCAAACGCAGACTGGGGGAGGGGGGAGCGGGAGGGGGGCCCAGGAGTGTGGGAGGGAAGGAGCATGGAGCACAAGCGGGGCTGGACATGCACCAAGCTGGCCTGCAGGAGAGGGAACAAGCAAAGACTCTGCAGAGCTTGGGACAGTGTTTGATGGCCGTAGGGCCGATGACGCGAGGGCCGGTGACGCGTGGGCCAGGCCAGGGACGACCAGGCGCAACGCGCGCGGCAAGGCTCACCTTGGAGTACCCGAAGTCGCAAATTTTCAGGCGAGGCGCTGGGTTCCCGTCGAGGAGGGTGTTTTCCAGCTTGAGGTCACGGTGGCACACGCCCTAGGGAGAGCACATGGGTGGCGTACCAACAGACGAAAGAGCGTTGTGCACATCGATACCGTCTGACTGTGCATGGAGGACGCTGACGTATCTGGATGCACGCCCAAGCGCTGGACGGTGCTATTGCGTCCGAGAGGCGAGCCAGTGGAGGACAGGGGGTAGGTGGGGCTCGGCCCGGCCACGTGAACACCCTGCAACGACCGGTACGACGCCCAGCCAGAGGACCTCTTACCGACGCGTGGCAGTAGTCCACCCCCGAGATCAGCTGCTGGAAAAAGTATCGCGCCTCGTCCTCGCCGAAGCGCCCAGCTCGCACGATGCGCTCAAATAGCTCGCCCCCGGCAGCGTACTCCATCACAATCCCAAGGTGTGATGGTGTTAGAAACACCTGCGCGTTCCCCACGGCACCGTGAGGCGTTGCGCACCGCCTGCACTAAATGGCCAAACTGCAGTCGCCCCACCTCCTTAAAGCCCACGATGTTTGGGTGGTTGAGCATCCGGTGATTGCAAATTTCTCGCTCCACATTGCGGTCCACCTGCACCGCAAAAGCATTGTGGCCCCGCTCAAGCAGCGGACTGCAAAACTGCGACCGCTGGTACCGACACCTGAAACAAACCCACCCTCTCTCCACGCTCGATAAACTTGATTGCAACCTGCAAGCGAGCATTCCAATGCACCGCTGGTCAGGACAAGCTGACAGGGGAGTACATGGCTAGGTGCTCGTGTCATCCAATACAGTGCCGCAACCCTTGCTGCATACCCAGCGACTCACCAGCTCCCCTGTGACACGGTCTCGCATCAACTGCGTGAAAAGAGTACAATTTCTTCAGTTCCTTTGCCGCGCTGCAGCTGTGCAAGCGAGGGCCACCTGTGCCACAGCACAAGGAGCACGGTGGAGCGCACACAGCACCCCAGACACCAGCATTTCTTTTCACACCTTTGCGACGCCAAAGTTTCCTTTGCCCAGGTCGCGAACAGGCTCGTAGCGCTCCATTCCGCTGAGCTTCTTAAGGATCTTTCTCCCGGCCCTCGATATTTGTGTTATCCCATTGTGGTTGAAGCTTTCAAGACCACGTGGATGATGTCTACCCGGCAAGAGGCGTCAGAAGCGGGCAGGACTTTAGATGCTAAAAGGCACTGCGCGCTTCTGAATATAACAAATCCACAACAGTTTGCGACAGTATGTTTGTATCAATCTATTGCATCTGACAAGGAAGCGACGATGTCGAGACGAGGTGACAGGCGGTAGTCACACTCTGCAGCAATGGGGCCGTCCCGAGAGAGGCAAACTTCAGGAGGCAGTGGCGATAACAAGATTGTTGGTAGCATCAGCAACCACCATACGTAGGGAGTAGCAGCAACCTATGCTGTTCCTGAGTCCCTTGGGTCTGTGTGCGGGTTTCCTGTGTGGGCGGCCAGGGCGAAAGGCAGAGCTCCCAACACAATTCAGGCCGAAATCCGTCCTATCATGATATATGTCATAATTGCTTGCGTTGATCACGCTGCCGCGATTGGAAGGTCCGACCTTCTGCCGAGCTGTTCATCCAATCGTATCGAACATCGCCACCTAGATGTACGTGTCGAGTGGAACAATTACAGCTGTCTAAGACGCAGAGTGTTCGTCGCTACCTGCCAACTGGGCGAACGGGCACTACGAGGACCAAAACGGGTTTCAGTCTTACCTGACCGAGGCCCCTACCTTGCCGAGGAGCCGTCGTTTTGGCCGCGCAATGCCAGTACCAAGGCACGTGAACGAAAAAGCTCCGAGTACAATAACAGGTGCCTCCGCTCGTACAATGGGGCACGCTGTAGTGCTAAAACCTTAGATTCCTGTCAGTTAGGCAAGTGAAGTAATGAACGCCTCACCAAACAGCGCACCACAACATGCGTGCGGCCACGCCACCGCAGGCGAGCCGTGACCAACCGTCGTGAGTAGGCCGACACAGTGGCGCCCTCACCCCGAAACCAACAACCCAGCTCGTTTGTTCACGCTAGCTTTGCCCCACCCCACCGCACCCCACCCAATCGCAGCCCGATCGCCGCCAACGCATCTCCTTGTGTCCCCGCTTGTACGGCCACGACCGCATTTGTCCCGTCAGAATGCGTCAGAAGTAGCACGGAAGGTTGTACACGCCTCGCGCACCAACACGCACGCTGACGACGCAGGTGAGGCCGGCCGCGCTGCCGGCGGCCCCCGAGGCGCCCTCTGCGGCGTGAGCCCACCGCGCACAGGTTAGGCCGCCGGGCAGCTGGCACAGGAGCGGCGTGTCTCCGCCGCCCGCCGCGGCAGCAGCAGGGGCGGCACCAGAACCCCTGGGGGCGTAGAAGGCAAAGTACAGGGCCGCAGCATGATGACAGGCGGTTTCACACGTCCGGGTACCAGAGCATAGGTGAGGCTTCCCCGTTGCACCAGCGACCGTTCACAGTTCACGGCCGAGTATCCTCCTCCAGTACTACGATGATCAGGCCAGCCGTTGGTAACAAGCAGCTGTGACCCAGCAGTCTCCTTACCCCGCTGCTGCTGGGCCTTCGGTCGCCTCCAACGCTTCAGCAGCAGCGGCTGGCGCCGCCGCGTCCCCGAGCCGCTGAGGCGGCCGCGCGAAGCCCAGCAGGCGCGCAGTCACCACTGGGTCCGACGTGGTGCCGTACAGCGCCACGCAGCGGCCCGCCTGCGTGGCGGGTGTTTGAGCAAGAGCAGCAGCAGCAACAACACTGTCGGCAACCGCCACGCGCAGTTCATGCCCTACACGACTCAAGCGACCTGGCCGTAGCTGGTTCCCTCCCGTCCGGCAGCACACTCCGCTCCCTCACAGATGCAGAACCAGGGGAACCATGGGGACCCTGTGCAGTACACGCACTGCTCTCTGTACTGCAATGTCTGCCCTCCGTCTCCACCCACCCACCTGCGCGTGCGGTTGCCCCAGCAGCATTGCCAGCCGCTCCCCGCGCACGTCCCACGCCATGTCGACAATGCCGCCCGCCTCCAAACCCTGTGCGCCCGCCCCTGGCCCCGGCGCCCCCACGCCACCCCCTGTGCCCCCGCTCCCTCCCGAGGAGGCCTGCCCCAGCCCCGGCAGCGCCACGGGCAGCAACTGCGCCGTGAGGCCCGGCGGCGCGTCCACCAGGTGCAGCGCCACGGCGTGCGCGCCGCCGCCCGCCAGCGCCGCCAGCAGCACGGGCGGGCGGGAGGCGCAGGGAGGCGCCCAGGCGGCCGCCGCCACGCCGCCGCCGGGAGGCAGCTCCCAGCGCGCCCAGCGCCACCGCTGGGTGTCGAACAGGTAGAAATGGCGACTGCCGGTGCCGGCTGTCGGTGGGGGAGCAGGGATGGGGTTGCATAAAGCGGGATCACGGCGTGCGAGGGGATGGGTGCATGGATCGTTGCAGCAAAGTGCATGATGGTGAGATGTGAGAGTGAGAGTAAGAGAAGTGGGTAGGGCTTGGTGGCACACCAAGGCGCCGGTGTAACAATAAGGCGGGGAACTGTGCTGCTTTGTGCGCCGCACGCACCTGCAAACACATAGTTGCCGCATGGCGACCAGCGCACAGAGTCGAACGCCGCCACGCCCGCCGACACGGGGGTGGGCACGCCGCTGGCCACGTCCCACACCTGCGAGTTGGGCAGGGGTGGTGCAGGTCGACGCAGCGAGGGCGTATTGGTTGGCCTACTCTGCATCAAGCCCGGCCAGGAGGAAAACATGCCTGCAGGGCGATAGTGTGGTGGTGTTGCATGATGGGGCGCACTGGTGTTGCATGATGGGGCGCACTGGTGTTGCATGATGGGGCGCATGATGGGGCGCACTGTGGTAGGCAGGAGCTCGGCAGGATGCACAGGCACGCGGTAGTGTCCACATGGCCAACAAGCGAAGCACGGTTCGCTGCATGGCCAACAAGCGAAGCACGGTTCGCTGCTTGCCAAACCGTACGGGCCACAGGCGTTTGGGAGGGCATGCTAAGGGCAGGGTTGCGCCCCCACCATGCGTGCAGCACAAGCCACAGCCGCTCCGGCGTTTCGATGCAGGGGGTGGCAACACGTACCCACCTGCAGCCCCGCCTGGTCGGGCGACGCGGCGGCCAGCAGCCGGCCGTCGGGGCTCCAGCTCAGGGCCGTGACGCTGCGGGCGGGGGCGCAACGGCGAGGGGCTTAGCAGTGAGGACGGTGAGGTGTGTGTCAGCGGTTTAAGGAGCCCTGTGTGGGGCATTCGATGCAGGGTCCCACGAAATAGACGAGCGAATAATTTCAGGCACGATGCTGCCAGTAAGTGGAAATCCTACGGACGCCTCACACCGCCCACCCCAAGCAGCAAGGTTGCCTCATCTGCGCACCGCCTTGCTACGCCAGTAGTCCGGCGCAGCCAAGGCGAAGCGTCACCGTTTCCGCCTGCCCCCGGCCATCATCCCCCGCCCCCTCACCGCGCGCTGCACACGCGTGCCCGCAGGTGCCTCAGCCACGGCCCCGAGCTGCGCCCCGCCAGCGGCGGCCGCGCCTCGCCCGCCACCGCCCACAGGCACACGCCTCCGCGGGAGCCCACCGCCAGCAGGCCGGGCGAGGTGGGGCACCAGGACAGGCAGCACACCTGGACGGCGACGGCAGGACCGGGGGGAGGGAGGCAAAAGATGTTTCAAGAGGAGTTCACCGCGGGAGCAAAGATGCACCGAAAGGGCACGATGGCAGCTGCAGGTCTTGAAACGTGACGGCCGCCCGGAGTTCGGTGTTACTGCCGGTGATCGCAGTGACCCAGACCAGCACACCCTACTAGCCGCACCAGGCCGCCGCATTCCCCATGGCCACGGCCCACCTCTGGCTGCAGCGTATCATGTCGTAGCGCCACACGCAGGCAGCCGCCGCCTGCCCCCGCAGCGTCAGCCCCCGCCCCTGCCCCCGCCCCCGGTGCGGAGCGCAGCAGCTCGGGCCGCCCTGCCGCCGTGGAGCCGTTGCGGGGCGGCCGGGGGGCCAGCGCCGGACCGAGATCTAGCACCTGCGGGCACAAATGTGGCCGAAGTGTCCTCCGTGCTCCGTTGTTAACAGCGAAGCGCGACTCGGCACACGCATCATACCAAGTCCTCAGACTACCACTGACGCACGAACCTCAGGCCTGATACCCCCTGCCGGTGGCGCCTTCAGGACCAACAGCCCTGCACCAACGCGCCGCCCGGGCGCCCCAGCGCCTTTCTGTGCAGCCTGTCTGCACCCTGCTATCCCATCCTGTCTGTCTGCCCCACAGTCACCCTTGTACCCCACGCTACCCACGCCACCCAAGACACGCAACGCCGCTCTGCCCAGTTGGGCGTGCCCCTCCGCGGGACCGATACCGCTGCCCCCCCGCCCTGCCCCGCCTGCACCCTGCCCCACCTGGACCCTGCCCCGCGCGTCCGCCGCCGCCAGCCACGGCTGCCGCGGGTGCCACTCCAGCGGCAGCGCCTGCGCCCGCGCCTGGCAGCCCGACAGGAACCTGAGGGTGGCGTGTGCAGCGGGGCGAGGGGTCGTCTGGGTAAGTGCAGAACGGGGTCGATCGGGGAGGGGTGTGCTCCAGGTTGGGCCAAGCAGCACTGCCTTGCCGCACAGCCTAGACAGCGGCGGGTGGCCGCCCCGACTGTGCTGGCCCAACACGACTGAGGTTATTCTTATAGGGTGAGGCCATGTGGTACGCAGTATGTAGTACAGCGTGAAGTCACGGCCATGCACGCCATCCCTGCGCTGCACGCTGAACCCGTCGCTGTACCCCGCAGCTGGCAACACTGCTGGGAGCTGCCGCGTCTGTCCTGGACTGAGCTGGCACCCGCCCGTCTGCAGTGCCGCCACGGACGTTAGCCCACCTGCTCCACACGAATGCCAGCGGTGCGCCGACGGCCGGCGCCACTGCGGCCTGCAGGCGCGCCGTCAGGCGGCCCAGCAGCGAGGGTGAAGGCGAGGAGGAGGGGCCAGGCCCGGTGCCCTCATCTGCGCAGTCGGCCGATGTCGCTGAGGAATAACACATAGCGGGTATGGTGTTTGTTGTGCAACTGCGCCACATGATGTGCAACGGTGCACTTGCAACGAGCTGTACAAGCTGCAGCGTGCATGACGTACTGCGTGGGGGCCCTCTGGGCTGCCCAATGCGGGAGGAGCAGAGAAGGGGCTGGCACCTGACTGCTGGTGCGCCCGCCCTGTGCCCGCAAGCCCGTGCGTGCCGCGTGAGCAGGTAGTCATGGCTAGCCGTCTTGGAGCCAATGGCCCCTAAGGATTGCCCTTGTGCCGCGTTCAGTGAAGTGTTGACACTTCACTGCGGCG
The DNA here is from genome assembly GCA_036984285.1 of Chlamydomonas sp. KOR1. Lineage (NCBI taxonomy): Eukaryota > Viridiplantae > Chlorophyta > Chlorophyceae > Chlamydomonadales > Chlamydomonadaceae > Chlamydomonas > Chlamydomonas sp. KOR1. The sequence goes on along the minus strand of BQMZ01000274.1, from coordinate 102,781 downwards.
AGCAACGAATCCACAAGCTGAGGCCGTTCGATGCTGTTAGTGACGTGTGCCAGGACGCCGGTGCAACGCGGGCCCCCGGATACCCTCCCACCACCTGCTGCAGCACCCGCCCTAAGTGCCAGCGGGTCTCGGCCGTATACACACCACGCTGCCTCGCGCCGCCCCGCGCCGCCCTGCAGCTCCCAGGCCCCACTCGGCCATCCCTCACCAGGACCCTCCCCGACTTGAGCGGCCCTCAGTACCACTGCACTGTTTCCCATCTCACTGAGCGCGTTTACTGCTCACCCGCCACCGGAGGGTACACGGCCGTGTGCTGCGTGACCAGCTCCGGGGGCAGCTCCTCGTTCAGCAGCACGCTGGGAACCAGCTTGGACTGCGACAGTGGGGGGAAGGGCACGGGGCGTCATGTGGTGATAGTCAGCCATGGCCGCACATGGTGACTCATTACGGCACCTGAAGTCAGGTCCTCAGCTCGCGTTGATCGTAAGAACGCTGAAGGCTGAACCACCCTGCCGGTGCGACTCGGTGCCCTCTCCGTGTGTGCGACGAGCGGGTACTGGCATGCTGCTCCGCTGCAAACGGCGTGTGAAAGGCCCTGTGTACACTCTGCGCTAGTGCCTTTGTGCTTACCGCTCCTGAGACGTCAGCGGCATTGTCCTGGTGGACTGCAAGCAGAGGGAAGGGCCACGGGGAGCGTGTGGGTGACTATGTGCCAAGGTTCCTCGGCTCTGCCACGAGTAGTAGTGCGGGGCAATGATGATTTATACCTAGGTTGCACAGCTCTTCCCATAATGTCCGTGCGCCGTCTGGCGGCGTCAAGAGCATTGGCGCGAAATGGGATCGAAGGACGCAAAGGAAAGGGGGAGCACCGTATGTCTCTACCTAGCACACTATTATTGTCTGCAAATGGCAAGCAAATGCTGTGAGTGTGACTGTTCCGCTGGAGTGTTTGGGTGTAGTAAGGCCAACCGTAAACGGTCTCTGCAAAGACACCGAGGGCGAACGCGGGGCAGGCTGCTCAGTTTCCCTGGTGCACCTTTTACATATGGCATGTAGCGGGCTAGCGCGGGGGCTTTGCTGAGCTTTCAGCCAATGGCAGCACCGTTGTTCAAGCCCTTTCGGGCCCTAGGTTACATTACCGAGAACGTACCGTTTGCTGTCTCCCGCAAAGGAAAAGAGACATATGTGACTGTCAGCGTTGGAAAGGCATGGCAGGTATGTCGTCGGCCGCCGACCGGCGGCGTTGCGACGTCCTTGTCCTGCATTCTCCTTACATCAAAGGAAGGCATGAACAGTCTACCCACTTAAGAATGCTATCTGCTCAGGTCTACAACTGCGCCAAGCTCACACTGGCTCTGGTTGGACCCCAGGTGGGTTGTGCACCCACTGCCTCGTCCCCACGACACCCGCACGCCGTGCTGCTGGAGCAGCCTTGACGGGGCACACCTCAACGACATTTCACACGTTTACGATGTACATCTCTGCTATGCAGCTACATGGCGACGTTCGTGCCCTGGCATGTAAGAACGACCTGACGTTTGCCGCTGTGGGAGGCGACATCGTGGAATGCAAGCGCGTGCACAGGTGGGCGCGGGGAGAGGGAGGTACAGGTTGGATTTGGAAGCTTACCAGCTGCACCGTATGATAACTGCCAGTGCCATGTACGGACTCTGGCGGAGCGGGGGTCGCCCTGGCAGCAACGGCCACGGCAGCAGGAGTGCCGGCAGTGCGGATTCAGACCTGGACAGCGGCGCGACAGCGCAGCATCCTGCGGCGGCCGGGGCAGCGGGAGGGAGAAGCAAGACGGCCCTGCGCATAAGATGTTTGGGGCTGCAGCAGTGGCAGCACCAGCAGTTAAGCCGTGTCTACGACCGCGTTGTGCATGACCTGCGTGCGAGCAGGCGCCTTGGCATGAAGCGACTCTCTCCTTGCAGCTATTTCAACGCCGCTGCACCTTTGCCACAGGAGCGGCACGTACTCCGGCGCGCACTCGGGCCCTGTGCGCCAGCTGCTGCTGCTGGGCGACCTGCTGCTGAGCCTGGGGGAGCGGGACGGGCGGCTGGCGGTGTGGGCGGTGGGGCAGTACGACAAGCCGCAGGTGGGCCGGGGTTAAGGGCACGAGGCAAGCCCGGTTGGGTGGGCTTCGGGAGGGTCGGGGCAGTGCCCGGGAGGGTCGGGGCAGTGCCCGGGAGGGTCCCGGGGTGACGGAGCAGGAGGGCCTCGTGACACCGGGCAGTGTGCTCGTGTGGGGAAGGCTTCAGGAGGATTACTGCAGTCAGCGTTGCCATTGTGGCCACGGGTGAGACTGCAGGCCAGTGGCGGCAGAGGGAGGCCCTGGGCAGCGGAGCGGGAGCGGGGACAGGAGCGCTCCTGGTGCTGCCGCGCGGGTCAGGGCCCCCAGCAGGGCATGGCAGGATGGGGGGGCGGCTAGGGCCAGCAGCATATGAGCTGAAGACGGCAGACCTGAGGACGATAGAGGTGGCGGCCGTCTGCACGAGGACGAGGAGCAGCGGCCGCCTTGGTGGCCTCGGGCGCACACCCGCACAGCAGCGGCACCGCCAGTACTAGGCGGCGTACTGCGCCGTGCGGCCAGCTGTGGGTGACTTAAGAGCGCGCCAGCAGCACCTGCCACGCAAGCTGCCCGGAGCAAAGGGCTCGTTGCGGGCTCCGGGTTCCCTGCGTGGTTAAACGGCTGAGCATTTTGTTGCGGATGAAGATGCGGAGCAGGGGCTCGCCTTCAGCGCGATAGCCGCGGAGTGGGCCGCCCGGCGGAGATGCAGCCGTGTAACAGCAGCAGCTGCATGTGTCCGTCACTTGGAGCCCTGCACCGTTGGCGTTTACGCTTCTGCTAGGGCCTCCATGGGATCAGGGGCTTACGGAAGTCTTTGGGAGTAGAGTGCGCTCGCACAGCACTGGCCTACGCTTGTTCAGGTCTGGTGTGCACTCCTGCGGTGGTGGCGGCTTGGCGTGTGCCGTATCCACGTGCTAGCTGCCACCTCGTCGCATATAATCCGGTCACGCCGCCGGCACCTCCCGCCTCCACCCTCGCCAGCCCGCCCCCGCCTCCTCGCCCCCTGCTGCAGCGCGTCATCGAGCTGGGCGCCGACTTCCAGCCCGCCGTGCTGTGCCACCCCGACACCTACCTCAACAAGGTGCTGGTGGGCAGCGGCGCCGCGGGCGGCAGGATGCAGCTGTGGAACTTCAGGACGGGCAGCATGCTGTACGAGTTCAAGGGATGGTGCGTGTGGGGTAGAGCGGGGTGCGCGGAGGGAATGCACCTGTGTCGGCAGTGCGAGGGCACACAATGAGGCGCACGGTAGGGGCTTTGGTAGGGGCCGTTCTGTCACGTATGAAGAGAAACCGCAGCACGTTGTTGCGTAGAGTAAAAAGCGGTAGCCTTCGGGCACAGCGGTGCGCACTGCGCCGAGCACACTGCCCGCTGCTGCAACCTGTATGACGGCGCCCCATGCCGGCCGGCTGATCCTGGCTGTGCACGCCTGTCCGCAGGGGCTCCGCGGTGCGCAGCCTGGCCCCCTCCCCCGCGCTGGACGTGGTGGCGGTGGGGCTGGCGGACGGCCGGGCGGTGCTGCACAACGTGCGCACGGACGAGGAGGTGAGACATGAGCGGCGGAGGAGTGGCAGAGGAGGGGATATGAAGCGCGGGGCTTAGGGCAGTATGGGGCGGGCACTACATGCGTTGCGGGAGGGTCGTGCGGCTGGTGCAGAGGTTGGGGTTGGGTTGTCTGGGGATGAGGGCGAGAGGGGGTGAAGAGCTGTCGACGAAACGCCACGGTGGCTGCACCGGGGAGCTATGTTGTTGGGGCGAGGCGGGGAGGGGTCCTCCTCCTCATGCGCCTGGGCCTGGGCCTGCAGCACAAAGCACCCCCTTGATTGGGCCGCCGCTTAGGGAACACTGGGCTGTCCACTTACGGTAGTTTTATGTCGCGCATGTGATCCAATCGGGCAGATTGTCATCTTCGCCAACGCCAGCGGCTCTGGCCTCGGCGCCGATCGGCTGCTGGGCGGCGGCGCGGGATCGGCCGCCGCCTCCGCGGCCGCCAGCGGCGGGCCGGTGACGGCGCTGTCGTTCCGCACCGGCGCCGGCGTGCCGCTGCTGGCGGCCGGCGGCGGCGGCGGCGCGCTGACGGTGTGGAACCTGGAGGAGCGGCGGCTGCACACCGTGGTGCGGGACGCACACGCGGCGGGCCTGGTGAGCGGGGCAGCCCAGCAGCGGGGTGCATGGGCACTGCGCTGGGCAGCGGAGTGCGGTTGGGCGGCTGCGGGGTGCTGGCCGTGGGCGGCCGCGACTGACGGGAAACGTGTGGTACCCGAGCGCACTTTCGTTGCAGGGCGCCACCTGCAGGCGTGGCCCTGCCCTATTAACAGTGTAGCGTTCCACAACGTGCACCATCTGCAGGAGCCCTGCGCTGCAGCCCGTGTATCCCCGTGTGCGACACCTCGCCCTCCATCTGTCTTCCTACCGCCTTACCACACCTCCCTCACACATCCGCCCCCCGCCCGCCCCGCCAGCTGTCGCTGCACTTCTTCCCCGGCGAGCCGCTGCTGATGAGCGCCGCCTCCGACAACTCCATAAAGCACTGGGTGTTCGACAGCGCCGAGGCAGCGCCGAGGCTGCTGCGCTTCCGGGCGGGGCACCACGCGCCGCCCACGGTGATCAAGCACTACGGCCAGGTGGGAGATGGGGAGGGCTGTGGGGACTGAGCGCCGTAGGCCGACGGGGATCGGGGTAAGGGCTGCGAAAGAAAATGTGTTGTCGATTACACAGAGCGGAAGCGGTACTGCGTTGATGTGGGGCGGGGCGGGCTGGAGAGCTGCAGAGGGTGCGTTGCGGATGCAGAAGGTAAGCTGAGTGCGTTACGTTCTCACAGTCACGCATGTCACGCGAACATGGACATGTCTACTCACTTGTGATTGCTTGCGCAAGGGCTTCCAAGCGTTGGTCAGGATGTGAGTAGGGCTGGGGACTTGGGATGACGGCACCGCGGATCGCATTGCGGCGGCCCACGCACATCAGTTTAGCTGCCCGCTTGCCACGTGGTTCCAACTATGCCCTTGCACCTCCCACCACCCTCTTAGGGCGGCCTGAGGCTGCTGTCCGCCGGCTGTGACCGCGCGTTCCGCGTGTTCAGCGTGCACCAGGACCAGCAGAGCAGGGAGCTGAGCCAGGGGCACACGGAGCGGAGGTGGGGCACGGGAGAGGGGAGCGGGCATGGGGACCTTGGCATTCTGGACCCCTAGAGGCGTCAGGGACAGGAAAGGAGGGGAAAGGGGCTTTCCCGAGGGCAGAAATGCAATCTTAGCGAACCTTTGCATTTTTCCGGTGTGCCGTCGGGTTAGGGTACTGATCCAGGGGTTAGGGTACTGATCCAGGGGCCAACGGCTCACTGGAAGGTTGCGTACGGGGCCTCCTTACGGGAGGTGAGGCCCAAGTGTGCTTAGGTTCCCTGACATTTGAACCATGGCATTGGTAAAACTGCAGCGAGTGTTGAGCTCAATGCTTGTCTGCCTCGCAGGGCAAAGCGGCTCAAGCTGTCCCGCGAGGACCTGCTGCTGGAGCGAGTGGTCGACATGGATGCTTGCGAGGTAAGGCGACCGAAGGAAACCGCCTGCGGTTAGGACCGCACTGCGTCGTGCACAACTCCTATTCCTACATAGTCCTTCTGGTATTTATATTGGCGTTTGAGTGTTACATCTGTGACTGTAGTGCTAAAGCAATTGCGCGAGGTGCGGCGCTGATGGACAGCGCGCCGCTGCTTTATTTAGCGACGTAGTCATCAACTCGCCACCAAGAAACTCACCCCTTGATAGTATTTTGTGGGGTGGGCCGTCGCTTGGGTGCCGGTATACTACTTGGGTGCCGCGTTACGACACGGCATGGCACGTATGGGAATGCACGCAGCTTCGGTACTGCGGTACTCATGCTTTTCTCGGCATAACGTTCAAATCTTCACCACCACGTCAAGGCATTTCGTGTGCTGTCAGCCAAAGGAAGTCGCGTTTGGGCGGGAGTCCATAGGCAGATGAACCGCTGGACGAGCGCGAGAACGGGTCACTGGAAGACCGCGACTTGAAGTTGCGGAAAAGTAGCAGTTACCACTCACCAGTTGACCTTAAATGCAGTTAAAAATGAGTGAATATTGGGGATGTGTTGTGTCTTGTCGAGCAGCCGAAGCGATTGACCCCAAAACTGTGCGCCCTAGTCCCGTGGGCACGGGATCGGTGCAGTTCAAACGCACCCGCTGCCTGCATGCCACTGCCCTCACCTTGACACCTGTACTATACATCCTCTCCCAGTGCCTTTCCACCTTTTGCATACGCGTACACCCAACCTCCAAACGGCCTTGCGCACAACCTGTGCGGTGCGTAACGTCCTCTTGCTTACTAAAGCCCCACCCAATCCGAAATCTACCCCTCGCACTGCTCCTCTGCACCTTACCCCACACCTACGCCTTACCCACTGTCGCCCCGGTCACAAATTGTCCTCCTGGCCAGGTCCGCGAGCGCGACTGGGCCAACGTGGTCACGGCGCACGAGGGCGACCCCGCCGCCTACACGTGGCGCCTGGCGCACTTCACGCTGGGGGACCACGTGCTGGTGCCGCCGGAGGAGGTGCGCAGCGGGACGGGCGTTGCAGGGTCTGAGGAATGCCGCCTGGGCAGGTCTACCTGCCTGGCTGCATGGACGTGTTGCGGGGCGCTTGGCACGCTGCCCGGCGCTGGTGCCGCCGCAGGGTGTGCTGAGGAGCCTGTGGCTGCAGGGCTGTTGCGACTGGCGGCGCGGCCATTGACAAATTGAGTTTTAACCGCCTTCCGGCAAGTCATGACTGTAGGACCCTTGTCCGCGTCCACCCAAACCGCCAACCCCCAGGAGCTGTGCGGCTCGCCTGCCGCCCCTGTGACGAGTGTGGCCATCTCGCGCTGCGGCAACTTCGGCATCGTGGGCTCCGCCTCGGGCCGCCTGGACCGCTACAACCTGCAGAGCGGGGCGCACCGGGGGGCGTACCACCGCAAGAGAGCGCAGGCGCCGCCGCTGGGGCAGCAGCAGCAGCAGGCCAATGGCAGGGGGAGACGAGCAGGTGCGCTGGGCTGAAGTCAGGGACCAAGCCTTTCTTGCAAGTAGAGAGGTGCTAAGCGCATATGGTGGCGGGGGGAAGCGCGAGTGGTGCGGTTATCTCCCGCAAAGCTGACACAAACGCAGGCTTCAGCAAGGCCGTAAGAACCTCTCAGCCGCCATGACGCCCGTCCGCTGCCTGCAGCTGCTGCTGCTTGCTGGCGCCAGGCGCGACGGTGCCAGCGCCCGTGCCCATGCTGCATTGGCAATTTGTCAGCCAGCACGCGCTACGTGGCCATCCTGCATCATCATGCACACACAAAATCAACACCCTCGCCACCGTGTCAGCCGCCGTTCTACCCCCTCATGCCCCACGCCCAGGCCCCACGCCGCCCGTGCCTGCCCACTCCGGCGCGGTGGTGGGCTGTGCCTCCGACGCCTGCAACCGGCTGCTGGTGTCGGCGGGGCTTGACGGCGCGCTGAGGGTGTGGGACTTCAGGGCACAGACGTGCAAGGCAGAGGTGGGCCTGGGCCAGGGCGTGGGCGTGGGCGCAGGTGTAGGCGTCGGCGCAGGCGACGGCCGCGAATTTCGTCAGGTGCCAACAATAGCATTTCAGGAGGCCAGCCTCGTTGCAACTGAATGTCACCGGCGGTGGCGGCCCTGAGCTCCTGCCGGGCAGTGGCTGCGGAGAGTCAGGCCTTCAGTTGTTGCCTTGGTACGTGGATGGAGTTGCAGCATCACCCGGACCAAGCGTCACTGCCGTGCGCTCACTCCCCTTTGCCCCACGCGCTGTCCCCCGGCTACAGGTGTCCCTCGGCGGCCCCGCCTCGCGGCTGGTGCTGCACGCAGGTAGCGGGCTGGCGGCGGTGGCGCTGGCGGACGCCTCCATCCGCATGTACGACATCGAGGCGGTGCGCCTGGTGCGGCGCTTCAGGGGGCACAGGTGGGCAAGCGCGGGGGGCGGCGGTGGGAGAGGCGGGGGCTGCAGCCCAGGCCAAGGGCGGGGGGAGGCGGCGGGAGCGGCGGGGGCTGCAGCCCAGGCCAAGGGCGGGGGGTACGGGGGCGGCGCGCCCGCGGTGCGACGGTCGTCCTGGGCCGCATACATAGATGCAAGGCGCGCTCAGGCAAGCAGCCTCAGCACGACACGAGAGCCTAGGCGGCTGAGCATGTGCCATACCCGGTGGTCTGACTTGAGTGCGTGATGCCGCCCGGCCGCCCTGCCGTGCCTTACCCCTGTCGCCTGCTCCCCACCCCTGCTCTCCTCGCCCTTTGCAGCGACCGCATCACTGGACTGCACCTGTCGGCCGACTGCCGCTGGCTGCTGTCCGCCGCCATGGACGGCACGCTGAGGGTGTGGGACGTGCCGGCAGCCACCTGCCTGCAGGTGGGGGCCGCGGGGGGCAGGGGAGAAAGGAAAAGGACTAGGAAGGCAGATACGGTCTGTCAAGAGAGGTGGGCGGAGAGGGGCAGGTGTTCCCAGGTGGGCCACTGCCGGTGGAGGCCGGGGGGGCCGCTCAACCACGTGGACGTGTTTTTGTGGGCTCGGGCCAGCTTGTGCTGCAGCAAGGGGCTGAGTATGTGTGAGATGCGGCGGGTTGTGTATACTGTGGCTAAGCGGACTGTAAAAGCACGAACAGCCTCACAGGTTGTGTTGGCAGGGAGGCATGAGCCCGCACCTGTGCTCCGCGTGCCGGGAGCGCTGGATACCGGTCCTCTCTCGACCCGTCCCCTTTGCGCCCCTTGCGCAGGTGCTCAAGCTGGGCGCCCCCGTGACCAGCCTCAGCCTGTCCCCCGCGCTGGACCTGCTGGCCACCACACACGTCAACAGGCGGGGGATATACCTGTGGTCAAACCAGGTGGGTAGGACTCGGCAGGTGCAAGATCTGGGCAGCGGGAGAGCATGGGGGTCCGGACAAGAGGGTGCCGATTTGACTGGATAGGCTTTGACTGAGGCAATAATTAAGTACTGGCAAGGGGTGCGAGCTAGGCATGTGCAAACTGCTTGGGATTGCGAGCTAGGCAAGTGCAAACTGCTTGGGATTGCAAGGACACTGCGAACTTGCCGTCATGAACGCCAGTGAAAAGGTGTGCGCCCCCACTCCTCCCCTTACGCGCCCGCAGGTGCTGTTCGGCCCTCCCGCCGCCATCACGCACAGCGAGCAGCCCGTGTCGGTGTCGGTGGTGCGCGCCGCGCTGCCCTCCGTGGGCGGCAGCCGGGGGCCGGAGCAAGGGCAGGAGCAGGGGTACGAGGAGGAGGAGGAGGACGAGGACGGGCTGGACAGCGACGAGGTGAGAGGGCGGGACCACGTGAACGAGCGTAGCGGCGCGAGCAAGGGAAGTCAGCGACGCCGCACGCATAAGGAAGCGTACCTTCTCATGTACTTGTGAGTACAAGGTCGACACCCGTGCTGCATTGCGTGTGGTACTGCTGGTACAGGCCTTAAATTTCTTGTGGCCAACTATGCGTTGCTGTCCCGTGCGCGCGCAGGAGGGGGAGGAGGCGCGCCGTGTCGAGGAGGCCGCCGCCCGCCTCGCTACCGCAGCCGCTGACGGCGACGGCGAGGCCGGCCCCGCGCCGTACGAGCGGCGCGACCCCGTGTCCGGCGCCCCGCTGCCGCTGGCGCCCGAGCTGGTGACGCTGAGCCTGCTGCCGCGCAGCCAGTGGGACAGCCTGGCGCACATAGAGGTGCGTCCCTGTTGCGAGGACAGCCTGGTACAGGGGGCCGAGGCGTCGGGCTGCCGGGCGGGACATCGTGGATGGGGCTATTTGTGGGCTGGTGCTGAACGGCCTGGGTACGAGCGCAGGTGTGCGGAGCGCGTTGACGCGCTGCGTGGCTCTTGGCCATGGATACGGGCTGCACGACCCAGATGCGTGGCATTCAAGCACTGCACCCTACTGGTTTTGCTGTGCCTGCAAGCTCGGTTGCTCTACCCGCCTTGCACCCTGCGCGCCCTTGACCGCTCCTCCGCAGGTGATCAAGGCGCGCAACAAGCCGCTGCAGCCGCCCAAGAAGCCCGAGGCCGCGCCCTTCTTCCTGCCCACGCTGCCGGGCCTGGAGCCCAACCCCGTGTTCGACCTGGCGGCAGGGGCGGGGGCGGGGGCGGGGCAGGGGGCCGACACGGGGGGAGACACGGGGGCGGATGGGGAGCAGCAGGGGCCGCAGCCCGCCAGTGAGGACGCGGACGGCAGTGAGGACGGGGTGGAGGGCGGCACGGAGACGGGCGAGGGCAGCGACGGGGAGGAGGGGGCAGCGCGGGAGGGCGGTGCAGGGTCGCGAGTGGTGCGGCGGAGAGGGCGGAAAGCAGGTGGCGGCGGCGCGGGTGGTGGTGGTGGCGGGCCGCCTGTGAGCAGGTTGGTGCGGCTGCTGCGGCGGGCGGCGGGCGGCGGGGGGGAGGAGTGTGCGGCGGTGATGGCGGCGCTGCGCGGCATGAGCCCCACAGCCATCGACAGGGAGCTGCGGGCCATGACGGTGGGGGGGGGGGCGGGCGGGCTGGGGGCAGGGGCAGGAGGTGAAGGCAGATGGTGGGAGGCCAGGACTGAGACGGAAGCATCAGAGGGTTTGTAACGTTGCTGCGCGTGGGGTTTGTTACGTTGCAACAGAGCTGCTCGTGCACTGCCGTTGACCCTGCGCGACGGCACGTGACGGCGTGCAGGCTGGAGAGACGTCCTGCCGGCGCGCGACCATGGCCGCCACGCAACGCGCGTCCCAAACCTAGCCAGCACAGGGCCGCCAGGGTGCCTCCGCCTGCCGTTCATGCCTCCTGACATCCGCTTCCCCCATGTGTGTGCTCCCTCCCTCTGCGCCCAGGTGCTCGAGGGCGGCTCCAGTGAGGCGCAGGAGGAGGCGGACCTGGGGGCGCTGCTGGACGTGCTGGCGGCCAGCCTGGAGGCGCGGAGGGACTTCGAGTTCTGCCAGGTGGGGGCGGGGGGGGGAAGGAGAGAAGGCCGCGGGCGCCAGGCGTCGGTCGAGTCGGTGCACCTGCTTGTACCGCATGTGAGGCGCAGTGGAGTGGACGAATGTAGTCAAGCAAGCCGGCCGTGGGCTACGCGATCCATTGGTTGCGTCCTGCCACAAAGCCGAGAGGCTGCACAGCTACAGATCAAATGCACTTGCGTGCTGGTTGGTGGTAACCCATGCGCTCTACACCCCCGCGCTCCACCCCTCACCGAGGCGCCGCACCTTTTTCTCCTCCCTCTCTGCCCCTCCCCAGGCGCTGCTGTCGGTGGTGGTGGCGCAGCATGGCGACGCCATCGCGGCGCGGCCGGCGCTGGCGGCCCGCGCGTCGCGGCTGCGGGCCCTGGTGGCGGGCGGCTGGGCGCGGCTGGACGGGCTGCTGCAGCACGTGCGGTGCATGGTGGGCTTCTTCGGCAACCTGCAGTAGGGGGCGCCGGGTGGCGGCAAGGGTTCAGCGGCAGGCGGCGGCGGTGGGCCTACAGGTTGTGTACGCTAGGTTAGGGCCCACGGCGTCCGAGCAGTGCGGCAAGGGAGCACAGGAAGGCAGGGTTGGAGATGAGGTAACCCCCGTGTGCTGGTCTGTCCGAACTCCGGCAGGTTGGTTTGTACGATCGGTGTTGGTGGTTGAATAGCGCGCTGCATTGCGCCTGGAGCGGCAGCCATAGCAGTGGTAGGTCACGACTCGCACGGTGTTGTGCGGTTGGTGAGGCAGCTCGCGAGGCGGATGCGGGCGAGGCCTGGAGCAGCAGGAGGGCTGCGGAATGGCTAGCGGTTGGGCGCATGTTGGATATCCGAGAAGTGCAAGTCTCCAGTGTCTGCCTCGAGTGGACTTCAGCCTCCAGGCCGTCGGCACTTTGCTCTGGCGTGCCTGGCTGGGATGGTGGCTGTGCGCAGCCAGTACTACCAGCAAGGGCGGCAACGCTGTCAAGGCGGGACAGCCGTGTGTGCAGCCATCGAGCCATGTAACGGCAAGAATGGACGGGATCACGAGTCCACCGAACGGCCATGCAACTTTGCCAGTAAGCCCTTGCCCAGAGAGGAAGGCACTGCAGCCGGCACCGGGCAGGCCTCACCGGGGGCAGGGGACCAGGGGCCTCATCGTGAGTGTACGGACGTTTCATGGTAAAGCACCGCTGCTGGAGGCCCGCTGCAGGCAGTCAGTCGAAGGCGGCGCCATGTAGCTCAGAGAAGGCAAAAGATTATACTTGCTGTCCACCAGTCCACCAGTCCACGTCCTCAGGCTGGCCGGCTTGTTGTGAGGGTCAGCAAACACAGAAACACGGCAGCTTCTTGCACCCGGAAAAGGCGTACCGTACACTGCTCCGAAGGTCACCCACGACGTGCGAGCTGCATGGCGCCGCGTAGCGTAACCGGTGACGTACCGGTAGTTGGCAGGATACCCTGGTGCCTATACGCCCGCCGCACCGGTACCGCCTGCGGCTTATGATAGGTATGGCACGGCCTTCTGGCACGGCCAGCATGCCCTAGCCCCCAACTTGGTCCAGCCGTGGTTCCAGCACAGGTTAAGGTACTACGTACTTTGTTTGGTTGGTTACTGGTTATACAATCTTGGTTTCCTTCCAGAGCCCATCTCCGGCCCACTCAGGAAACAACGTAGGAAACAGAGCTCCCTACCAGGCAGGCAAACGAGGCAGGGTAGGCACGATACGTGTGCTGGTTCCTGGGCAGTGTCCACCCTTGCATTACCCGTAGTCCGTGTTAGAAGCCTCCGGCCAGGTGCAAAGAAGGCGGCCGTCCACCACCGGAAGCCACGGGTGGGCTGTGTCGTCCGTGTCCCGTGCGTGGCACACCTACCGTAGTTTTGCAGGTGTGTGCAACCGCCCGGCACTAGGCTTGCAAGACGAGGGACCGCTGCACTGCCCCTCAGCTCCTCCGTGCGTGTATGCATGGTTTGCATGCACTGCCTCCCCACCTCCATGGCCTCAAGGGTTTGCACCATCTCCCACACACAATGCTGCACCATTGAAGGCAGCCATAACTTTCCGTTGCGCTTGGGGCGGCGGCGGCGTCCTGGCTGCCGCATATCAAGGTTGGCATTTCCACCGCGCAGCATAAGCAGTTGATGCATTTTAGGCTCGGCTGCTGGCCTCTGGCAGCAAACAGGCTGTGCGCGTCTGTGCCCAGGGAGCAGCGAGTCTGCAGAGTGTGTGGAACGGGGGTGGTTGAGGACGAGCAGCATGTCCTGCTCGAGTGCCCTGCTTACGCTGACTTGCGGGTTGCTGCTGAGATCTGTGAAGGTGCCACAATGCGTGATGTTATGATGCAAGGTAATCAGGCAAAGCTAGCTGAGTTACTATCGAAGATTTGGTTGAGACGAAGTCAAATTCTTGGAAATGAGTTTGTCGGCCCTTGAGCCTCCGACTCGTACATGGGTCGTTGCACTTGCGGAGGGGAAGAACCCTCGCTGTGTAACACTGACTGACTGATAACTTTCCACGCCCACCTTCGCTGCACTGATACTAAGATCAAGGTGCTGTTCCCAAGACATGCTGCATTGCTGATTTTGTATGTTTCCTTGAGCGAAGCACGATTATGGTGTCTGGAGCCACAGACCCTGCGTGAAGGGTAAGGCTTCTCAAGTCAGGACGGGCGTGGCATTTGGTTTGCGCCATCCAGGTTATGGTTCACACGAGCCAGCAGCCACAACCATCCTGTTTGGCTGAGCCCTCGGGAGCCTCAGGCCACACGTCTGGCCCAGGGCTGGCATCTTCCGCCAAGCCGATACATCGAATCTGATTAAATGCCGGGCCCTTGGGGCCGTGTCTTTAGTGAACCCGGAATTATTTGCACCCGGATGCAACTCAAGGAAATAATTTCCTGCCAGCGCCGCCTGCGCCGTACGGGCATCCTGCCCCCAAAATGCACTTCTTGCCTCCGGTATTCCGTTGCATGGCTGCGGAAACGCCCCCATGTTCTGTTCCCTGGTACTTGACTTGCTACCGCCGTAGCTCTTTTTGCGGCGACACCGGCCAGGTGTACGCTAGAAAGGCATGTGCTGAACGTGAGGACAACACGGGAGCATGTTGACGGCAAGGGGGCATGGCCATAAAGCAGCACGTGGGGGAGGGGTCCGGCTGGGCCCGATTAAATCGCGCCTCAGCACGTGGCATAAATAGTGAACCGGCAATTATTTAGCCATGAGATTGGTCGGTTGCAATTAAATCCCTCCAAAAGTTTCCGCTCCGCAGGCTGAAAACTGGATTACATAGTAAAAATTAGATAAGATGCCAGACTCTGGCCCCTGCGTGCCGTCCTCGCGTCCTGTGTGTGTTGCCCTAGTAGCGGGCCCTTGCTTTTGATCTGGATGTGTGGAATTGGCTACGGGAGCTACGAGGATTCGTTTGCTGCTTTGGAAATGGCCGCTATGTTTTGCCCTTCGGCGGAGTGGACATGAAGAGTGACCCGTTTGCGGCAGAATGCTCTTTGGTGCTGAAGACGATGATGCATGTTTGCTTGCGTACGGACCACTTATTTGTTCTGTATCAATGTTTGAAGACCCTTGAGCCTCCGGCTCGTACATGGGTCGTTGCACTTGTGGAGGGGAGAACCCTCACCGTGTAACACTGACTGACTGACACAACCATCCGGCAATCAGCGGCCGACCAAGGTTCCCGGTACGTTACAGGGTCGAGGGTACCAGCACTCAAGGCACGGGCACGGGGGCTGGCCTGCCTCACCGACGCCGCTCTCTCAGCCCCTCACGCTGGGCCCATCTGTCGGGCAGAGGCACGAACCGACCCTTTTTCTTCCGGGGCCAGGCACACCACACTCTTCCACACCTGTCCCACGCCAAAACACAGCCCCCCACCCCCAAAGTAACACCAGCGACAGTCAGCCCAGCATGTCATCACCCACGCCACTGAGTCAGCAACTGTCCCGCCGTACCTCCTGCCCGCACTTGCATTCAAGTTGCACGCTAGCTTGAAGCACCACCCTGCATCCACAACCACTTCCGCACACATACCCTACAGAGGCTACGTCCTACGCCAGCCGCGCGTCATGTCATCTGGCCCCATGACTCACTTCCTACCCTACAACCTGTATTGAGTTAAGAGTACACAACGGTGAATAGTACACGCCAGAACCAAAAGTGCAAGACCACACACGGGGTCAACCTGCTCGAATGTCGTGCGTGCTGTATGTAGCTCCTATCTAAAGTCACACAGCCAACCCTTTAGTGTGACTCTGAGCTCAGTACTTCAACTTGACGTAAGCAAAGCGCTTACGATCTACTCCTACTACTACCTACGCCACATCGCCGTGTGCATACCGGAACTGACCGACTGACCACCGCGTTCAGGAGCAAGACAGACCCCAGGAGGGGCACGTCCGGAGAGCCAGGGGGCCATGAGGACGAGTAGTGAAAGAGCACTGCGACCGGCTGTGCCCTGAGCCACCTGGTCGCTTCACATCTACACACGAACATCTTCCGTTCAGGGCGGACAACTCACATAGCTACACCTCCACGTAAGCAGGACAAGGCAACCTATTCTAGCTAAAGAATAGCAGGATGGTTACTGACAGAGGACTGACTGTGGGGCCCGCATACCCACGCACGCAGATCCACCGATAAGCACCATCTGCTGCGTACGTACCACAACGCCGCACACAAGGTTAGGTTCCGCGTATGGCAGGCACCAGGACAAGCCGACTGCCCCTGCCACTCGGCTCAAGCTGCCTGGTCGCACTGGCTGCCTACAACACCACGATGCTGGCAGTCTGCGCCAAGGAAGTGATCAAATATACGCCCTGCTTTGTGCTGGCCCCAAAACTCTGGAACTGCCCACTACAGCCCTTCAGTGGTGTGCAAGACACTCGCACTGGCTACCCACTGCTCCCAACGCCCACTACACTCGAAGGTTCCTACAGACGCGCACTGCCATCGCCACCAGGCGGTCGCCGTGTTGGATTCGAGCAAGGACCCGCACACACAAGCCACGCTGAAACCCTAAGCAGTCTGAAGCCCTCACGCGCGCAAAAAGCACTTTGCCGATGTCTCTGGGAGCACGTGCAAAACTAGCAGGTGGAGGATGGGAAGGCAGTCAAAAGCTACGCACGAATGTGCTAAGGCAGCGCGCGGCCAGCAACGCTGGCGCTGCCACTGCAGGACTGTCCACCACATGCGCCTCCAGCGGCTCGGTGTGAAGCAGGAAAACAGGCATGTTTTGCGAGTAAGCGAGTATCTCTTCTGACGCTGTCCACGAACCATCGGTGCGACATCGTACCACACCCCCTACCGCATAGCCTGATAAGCCGGCTACCGATACAGCCAGGCCCCCTCACAGAACTCGTCCAGCCCGGCCACCGGCGACAAAAGCCAGAGGCCCTGGTGCCTTGCCCGGAAGAAGAGAATAAGCAAACAATCCAGCCGACCTCCCATCAAGTGCGGGTGCAGCCCTCTTGCGCTCTCGTGTTTCGACGACAGCTCTCCTACCCTACTCAGTTCATCTCTTGCCTACAACCCATTTCCGATCATGAACGTCTAAACAGCAACAACATGTGGGGCAGATGCCGCCAAGCCTTCTTGCGACACCAGGCCTACGAGCCTTCCCAGCAGCCAGCCCGCCTGGCCCGAGCAGAGTTGCAGTACAGCAGGGCCACAACGCAACACACGTACAACAGGGCCACAGCGTGCCCGCAACGATGGAGCCGCCGCCACTCACGCCGGTCTTGGTAGGCCCTATCCCTGATGAACAAAGAAGAATCGCAGGAATCAAATATGTCCAGTTGGCGCACGACTACGCGCCCTAAGCCTCCCTCTAAACCAACCCGGGCCATGCAGCATTGTGCACTGAGGCCACAGCGTGCCAGGAACCTTGGAGACCTAGGTCAGACCTACGTCGGCAGTTCATAAGCTATCTCCACTCAGGAGTGCGTGGGCCTAGCCTGTGCCCTTTCCACCACGGCCAGTATGCAACCCGGCCACAGAGCAATAACCGCTCGTGCCGGGTCGACCTCCCCACTACTTCGCCCGTGGCAACCACTCTTGCACACCGCCACCAATTGCAGCGTGGCAGGCACGCAGGCAAGGCAAGCTGTACACCGCGTTTGCAACACACGTGCCTTGTTGCGGAAAAAACGTCTGCAAAAGGTTGTTTTTCGGCCGCCCCGCTGTGCAGGTCGCATGCAACACATCCTCTAATGCAGCTCCATAAGATGCACCGCGCGCGCATGTGCAAGTGCGCACCGCAGCCTTCAGTATTCAAGCCCTGGCGGGTGGGTGACATGTCCAGGCAGCATGTCAACCCATGGACACCCCCAGCCCCGGCGCAAGCTCAAGTCCCCAAACACGCAAAGGTCGACTGCACGCAAAAAAAGTTGATCACCGAACGTGGATCGCGGAGGCAGTAGGGGACGCACACAAGACCAGTTATGAACACACCACAGCACAACGACCAACCAGCGTGCGCTCGCAGGCAGGCAGGCTGAATACTGCGCCGCGGCAACAGCCTATCCACAGGGGCCTGAACGCCGTAAACAGCCTCATACACCGGGGACCGGCCAATGCAGGCAGCAGTCGCCCTCAACCAACGATAGGTAGCGCTTGTAGGGCCACAGCGAATACACCATTCCCATGACGGCTGGCAAAGCGTGCCTCGCCGAGATGGACGCTACCTAGGCAAGCAGTCTTCAGTGTAGTACCGGCCGCAAACGGGCCGGAGCGGGACAGATTGGGCAGGCCGTCGGATCCAGCCAGTGCGCTCTACCAAGCAGGTCGCCGTGCACCGGTGGGCCCTTCGCACCCGCAACCAGTAGCTTCCAACAGCTTGCATTGATGGGCCGGAAGTGCAGACCCGCCCCGTGTTCTCTCACGCATTGTACATCGCCCAGCACAGCCTGGCTGCCGTTCGGCCTACATGACCCACTCTCCAACGTGGCGCTTTGGGCCATGGACCTACGGGCCACCAGGACAGTGCCCACCGGGTACATACAGCCCGCGCCCTCCCGCCTGACTCACCCCCTACCATCCTCCCATCGGCACCGCACGCCGACCTGCACCGTTCCACGGCTGCCTTGCACGGCGCCAGGACGGTGCCCCCCTGACAGTGGTCCAGGGGGCAGCCCGTGGAGCCGCCCCTTCACGACAGCTGGCCGCAGGACTTCAGGGGAGGTCCTCGTGTTGCGCGCCCACAGGACGGGCGCCCCCGGAGTAGGAGGGGATGGGGGCGGCGGGATAGGGGGCCGGCGTCGGCGCCGGAACGGGCAGTTGACCGGACGACCACGGCCGGGCAGGCAATCGCTGATGTGCCTCCTGTTGTACACCGTGACCCCCCTGCTGTTGTTTGCGCACGTGTCAGGTCCACACCTGCTGTCGGCTGCGCATTGCGCCCCAGTAGGCCGCCACTGCGGCTTGAAGGGGATCTTGACGCCGTCGCAAAGCCAGTGTAGGAGTGGGAGGGAGGGCACGGAAGGTGTAGCCTCGCGCGCCCTTGGGACTCGCCACAGACAAACCAGATGCTGTTACTAGTTGATTCCATGACGGCAGCAGAGAAGCTTCAGGCTGCCGAAATAGCAGGGCACGTCGAAGCGCGGCATCGCCCCTGGAGCCAAGAGCCGGGGGCCCTTACTCCCCTCATCAGGCCGCCACCAACTGCCAGTATGTCAAGCTAGAGGGCCCCCACGCGACCAGCGCGTGTTATGTACGGCAGTATATGTCACGTTCGTCAGAAGTCCGCCTCCTCATGCCTCCAGAAGCAACGGCAAGCAGCTGCCGTTAGTAGCTGCCGCCGCCGACCCTCGCCCACAGATGCTCCCCCGGACAGAAGCAGCCGTCGGAGAGCTCCAGTGGCACAGCTCAGGGTCCCGCACGCCGGGGCCCGGGGCCGCTTAGGAGGAGCAGCCCATGGGTGCTGCCCCGCCGCCCATGGCCAGCGCATGGCAGTGGCCCGCCACCAGGGCCGCGGCGTTGAGGTCCACCGGGGACAGGTGGGGCGCGTGCGTGTAGGCATACGAGTAATGCTGGCGTGGCTGCTGCTGCGCGTATTGCGCGTACACGAGCTGCTGCTGCTGCTGGTACTGGACGTGCACGTGGGCGCCGGCGCTGCTGCATGGTGGTGCAGCAGCGTATTGCGCGTAGCAGGCCGTGGCAGCAGCAGCAGCGTCTTGGTGGCAGGCGTAGGGGTTGTGGGGCGCCGCCTGCTCCAGCGATGGCATGGGCTCGTTGGAGGTGTGGGCGTAGGTCTCGGCGCGGCCCTGGCCCGCCAGGCCGCGCGGGCCATGCAGGCTCTCCCAGGCCAGGTAGCGCAGCAGCAGTGCGCAGGAGGGGCCCATGGCCTGGGCGCGGCGCAGCACCTCGTACAGGTCCTGGGGGGTGGGGGAGGCGGAGATTGGAGGATAGGGATGGAGTGCGGGCACGGGCGTGAAACAAAGAAAGGGGAATTGGAAAGCCTGCTATCCTTAGGCTGCCGCCTGCACGTGTTCCAGGCCGGCTTTGCCCTTGTCAGTATCCCCAAGGCCAGGCGGCACAGGTGCATCCACGTCCAGACTGGTCTGCGATCGGAAGCAGTGGCGCGGGGAAGGCGGGCGGCGGAGGGCACCTGCCCTGTCGCCGCTGCGCCTGCCCCGCCTCACCTTGACCAGGTTGCCCAGCTCGTCGGGGTCAGTGCCGCTGAGCTCCACCAGCGGCTGCAGCAGCTCCAGGTGCTGCTGCAGCCCCAGCGCCAGGTACAGCGCGGCGGAGGCCACGGCGCTGGGCCGCGCGGCGGACAGCGCGGGGTCTAGCAGCGACAGCTCCAGCAGCGCCTCCGACAGCCGCCGCGTGGAC
This sequence comes from Chlamydomonas sp. KOR1, assembly GCA_036984285.1. Lineage (NCBI taxonomy): Eukaryota > Viridiplantae > Chlorophyta > Chlorophyceae > Chlamydomonadales > Chlamydomonadaceae > Chlamydomonas > Chlamydomonas sp. KOR1. Next base: position 82,968 of record BQMZ01000274.1, on the reverse strand, counting down.
AGCGCCTGGCCGGGGTCGGCCGGCAGCGCCGCCAGCTGCAGCAGGTAGTGCAGCATGCGCAGCGGGGTGGGCACGGCCAGTTGGAAGTCCAGCGCGAACAGCACCTGGGGGGTAGGGCCGGGGAGGGCAAGTGTGGTCAAGGAAAGCAAGAGACGATAGTGCGGGGCGGTAATGGTAGCGCCGGTGAGCCTGCATGCTTGGCGCCCAACGATCTGGCGTCTATCAGGCTGAAACCATCCTGTGCATGGCTGTTGGCAGGGCAGCAGCTGAGCCTGTCCCGGTCCAAAGACTGCAAGGCATGTGATGGAGCCTGCCCCCGGCCACCCGCCCTGCGCCCCACTCACCCGCCGCTCCATGTCCTGCAGGTCCTTGCTGGTGTACACGTTCTGCGCCATGGCCAGCACGGTGTCGGTCTGCGGCACGAACACCTCCTCGTACTTGGCGGCCACCCACAGGCAGGCCATGCCCAGCAGCTGGAAGCGCTGCCGCCCCACGCCCTCGGCGCACAGGTAGCGGTCCAGGAAGTGCACCGCCAGGAAGAACGTCTCCCCGTGCAGCCGGAACTCGTCGCGCACCTCTGCCATCCAGTCCACCAGCTTCGCGCGCATGGCGGGCGTGATCTCGGGCTGGGGCCGGGAGGGAAGAGGGCGCGTGAGGACCAGGCGGGAGTGTGTGGCTATGTTGGATCGTGCAGGAGTGCTATATGCACGGTGCCCATCTGGTTGAGCTTCACACGCTTGCATGGCCATGGGCTGGGCGTAGGGGCAATGCCAGTGGGGCCTGGCATGTCGAACACCTGTCGGGGTGTGCCGACAGCTTTGTGCTACGTCCGTTTCGGAACAGACCGCCGAGCGCGTGGCGTATAAGCCTCGACAAGTCCGCGACATATGATGTGTCATACGGCCCTGTCGCCGGGCAAAGCTTTCGACCCTTGAGGACGTTGTAGCAGGGACCTGAGGGCGCGCACTCACCTGAACGCGGCTCATCTGGTGTGGGCACGGTCGGTGAGCATCCTGGTTGATCCAGAGGAAAAGATGTATATTCAGTTCCATCAACGCGCAGACTATATCGGCCGCGGTGTTACCGACATTCCTAGCGGCGAAGCCCCTACCTCACGACTGCGCCAGTGTTCCAGATCATCACATATCTCTTGTTGCAGAGAAATTGCAGCATCTGCGAAGAAACCTCAGAGTCATAAGTCATGCCGCTTACGCGGGAACTAGCGCGGGGGAGGGTGCACTCCAACCTACCGACTGGCGCTGATTGTACCCGCCGCAGGGCAAATGGAATCTGCAGGTCAGAGCACCAATACAAGAATGGTCTTGTTTGAACAAAGTTGATCAGCGGTTAAGAGGAGGAATGGGAGACGTCAGGCAGGGGAAGTGTTACCTGTGAGCTGCAGCCGCCTTGACCGATAAGCCGCAGGTGACAGAGCTGCTCTGATTGCTGGCGGCACCGCTTCTGCGCTTGCACGTCGGCTGAGGAGTACTGCGCGGCGCAGGGGGTTTCGACATTGGCGCGCGAATTCCTTCTGGGGCCCTTGCAAGTCCCGATCACTACAACCAAATGTGCTCCATACCTCGGGTCCAGTGTACTCGTGCGACTTCATCCGCTTTGGGCGGTCCATCGTCAGTCACAGCCTCCACCGCCGGCGAGCGCTGCAGCGGGCCACAGCAGCTCGATGTATGCCCCTTTCGATGCCTTATTATTGTTGCAGTTCGGCTATACCGGGGAGCGCACAGAGGTAGCAGGCTGGGGGTGGCGGGGGGTGCCGGACGGAACTGCACTACGACCTAAACCTATCACGATACGCTTCAGTGCTTCCTACTACAATAATTGTGTACACAAGGAGACTACTCGGCCCCGGAGCAGGCTTCCTCAAAGCGGCTGAGTTCCCTGCCGTACTCCACTACTTTGTCCAGTGCTCATGAAGCGCTTTTTGGCACGCTGCGAAAAATAGTTTGGCTAAAGTGAATACACTGATCATGAATACATAAAGTTGCCGAGTGAATCGCTGGCGCTAGCAGCAGCGGCGCAGAAGAAGGCGGGCGAGGAATGGGGGAAGGTGAATTCCACACCGACGTCGCGTGCCAGTTGTTTAACAATGTGCGAGATATACAGCGACATTTAAATACTGATTAATTGGGACTCGCTCCCTTTCTACACGTCGCTGTAGGGGTAATCGCTCCCGAAAGCGCAAACCGGCGAACGCTCGGTAGACACATCGGTGCCCCAGTTCTCATGGCTCTTCATACAGCTGAAATCTCAAGGCATATAGGTATCTTAATTTTTCCTTTTGGGAGTTTTCAGGGGCAGCGGAGGGCACGCAGCGCGGTAAGTAGTGACAGGGCCGAACCGTGGGTCCGCGGAGGTAGCGCATGGTGACCTTAAACTCGATAACATGTACAGGAGCAGATAACAAAATAATATCTGCCTCCAGACCCGCGAAACTACAGAGGCTGAAGTTGCAGACCGAGTCGCGCCGACCTCACGCCAGCTCACGCGTACATACGTAAAGGCGACACGAAGAGACAAAGTTATCCAAACATACATGCAAGGATTTGGAAGAGGTCAATGATGCGGCCATGGCTGGAAAAGGGTTCTTCCGCCGCGAAAGTTGTACAAAAGAAGGTTTCAATTAGTGTGGTACCGTGAAGTGCGACGTCCCTTACAGTATCCAGTACCCTAATACTGCCGTCTTTAGCCCTGCGAACAGGGGGAACCCCACCTCTCTCTGTGGGCGTGGCCGGCCCAGAACGACGGCCCAAACTGCAGGTTGAAGCTCTCACCCCTGGACGCGTGCTCATCCTGGGTGGTAGGAACCCCCCGCCCCCCGCTCCTCGCCCCGCCTCCGCTCACCCGCCCCGCCCCGCCCAACCCCTACACACGCATACGCAAAATTTGTTTTCTTCAGAAGCACCTACTTTGGCCAGCCCATGGCCAGCCATTCGAAAGCCCCCACAGTAGATCGGAACACTGTTATTCTGTTACCATGGCCGCCCAGAGGCACACGCGTGCAGTACGCTCACACAACTACGCGCCCTTCTGCAGCAATCCAGGTATACTACATACGCATGTCCTCGATCTGGGCCTGTGCAGTGGGCGTTAGCGGTGAGGGAAGTGGCAGGTGGGATGTGCCGTCACCTCAAGTTGCACATGACAGGCAAAGAGGCGGGGATCAACCCAGGGGACCAGCCCCTGTCCGCCAGGTGTCTCCCCCCGCTGCGCATCTCCACCAGTCCATCACGGCGGTTAGCAGCGTCCTCATGGCGCATGCAACCAAATTTCCTGATCAGCGCTACGCGGGTGTAATCAAGGCTGCCTACATGCTAACATGAAACAGTACAGCGTACGTGCTGGTGGTTGTTGGGACGGACACAACGCCAAAATAAGGAATGTTTAATGCCCTGCGCAACCGACGCAGCGCGCGCGGCAGCGAGGCCACGAGCGAGGCCCCCCAAACAGTTGCGAAGGCGGTATTAATGCCGAGGTTTGGCACAATCGACGTTGCAGGCCTGCACATCTCGCATGACTGACGTGCACGACTCGTCCCAGCCGCGGCCCAGCGCTGCAAGCGAATGGGCGCAGATTGGGGTGCGGTACCCACTCCACGATTCCTGCCTCATAGGAAATCCTACCGTGCCAACACAGCTCATCGAAATTTCCACCACCACGGAACCTTGTCGTACCTGGTCGTAGGGCTCGCTAGAGCACCCGTTGTATCAATCCATGCCTGCCTTCGCGCCCAAGGCGTGTCACTCGCTGCGGCCATCCACTGCAACATGCACAAGCGGATTGGCTGTGCACCTAATGGCGTCCTCGCTCCAGCAATGTGCTGGCCGGCGCCCCGATGCAACTCATGCGACACGACTACTCACACTCCTTTCTGTCTGCAGTACGCCACACCCACAACGCCAGGACGCAGCATGTCCAGCAGGATCACGCAGTACCCTGGCACTGACATAAACACCACTTCACATCGTGTGGTTGGGCACAGCCCTCCGCTACAACTTCACGCCTTCACGCCACATGCTAATCGCACGCCGCCGTGCCCAACGTCACCCAACACACCTCAATACATACTCCTACTGCACCCCACCCCTGCATCCCTCCCCGCTGCGCCCCGCTGCACTTGCTCCATCCCTCCACAGCCACCCCGATCCGCACGAGGCCCCATCGCCCCCTTCCCCCGCTGTCAGTACACTGCAGCCTCTCCAAGCCCAATCACACCCAGTGTACCACTTATCTCACCGCCTCACCGCCACCCCTGCCGACCCGGTCGCTGTCACCCTCCTGCCCACCACCAAGCACCAACGTCCCTGCTCACCAACGTCGCTGCCCCCACGCGCGTCAACCCCCTGTGACCTCCACCACCGGCCTGCCCAGGCGGCCCGCTAGCCGCTGCACGCCCAGCAGGTGCCGCACGGCGCGCGGCTCGAAGGACGCGCCGCGCACCTCCAGGCGGCCCAGCGCCGGCAGCGCCGCCACCAGCCGCTCCAGCTCGCCCTCGCCGGCGCGCGCCAGCAGCAGCGCGCCCACCACCAGCTCCGTCAGCCGCGTGCACGCCAGCAGGCCCTGGGGGATGGGGGGTACCGGGTTGGGGGGAGGCTGGGGTGGGGGGACGCGGACAGCGCTCGATGGCATACCGGGTACTGTAGGACGGCAGTGGGCGTGCACATGGGTTTCATTTCTCTCGAGCAGACGTCAGACCGAGGTTCGCGATGCGGGTATGTTGAGACATGTACGAGGTCATGGGAGGTGGGTGGCACTGGCAAGCGTCAGCACATCATTGCATTATGAGTTCGGGGCATGCCAGCAGGCCCTGGGGGGGGGGGAGCTCGGTGATCGTATTGAGCACAACAGCAGGCCTCGGGGGCGTCGTGTGGGGGAAGGGGTCTGCTGGTCATGGTAAGCACGACTGTTGTCGTCTCGGATATGCTACAGCATATGGGGGCGGCATGGGTGTGCATGCTTGCTTTCGACGGTGCCGTACGCCACGATGGTGGGCAGCGGCAAAGGTGCAGCCCAACAGCTGGATCTGCTGCCGCGGTAGCCCAGTGCACACCGGCAAGGTACACAGCAGTAGGGTAGGGGGGCAAGGGGCATGCCAGGCGTGGGCCGGGTGGTAAGGGAGCAGGGTGTTGCTACTGTAAGGTATTGCGTGGGGGCTCACGGGGGTACACGTGAGATACACCGGGGTCATCAACTCCATAAAGCTGCTGGGTAGCGTGGGGTAACAGCACAGCGGCGGCTAGCGTGTGGGGTGCGGGCCCGGTCGGCCCAGCAAATGTACGCAGGTCTGCGGTCATACCGGTGGACGAGAGGGCTGTGCCAGGTCAGGACACGACGCATACAGGTGGTGCACTGCCACCAATGCTTCTTCAACCGCTACCCCTAACCGTTACAATTACACTTACCGACCTAGTGGGGCGCGTCTGAAGAACCCAGGGGGCCATAAGGACGACGAATACCCAAACGTACTGTCTTTAACCAAAAGCACCCAGCTCACTACAGTCCTCAAGAGCCGCCCCCGCCCCTCCCCGCCCGACGGCCGCCCACCTGCGGGAAGGCCGTGAAGCGGTTGAGCGCAATGTTGAGCCGCACCAGGCTGCCGGCGAAGGCGGCCACTACCGCAGCCGGCGGCGGCGCCACGGCACCTCCCGCGTCCCCAGGGGGCCCATCACCAGCCGCCGGCCCCAGCCACCGGGCAGGCTGAGGCGACGCGCCCGCGCACCCGCCGGCGGGACCTGCCGTCGCCGCCGTGCATGACCCTGTTGGCTGCGACGTCGACGGGGACGGGGACGGCGACAGCGGCAGCGGCAGCACGCTGAGCGAGTTGGACGACAGGTCCAGCGCCGTCAGGCCGCTGACCCGCAGCAGCGGCGGGGGCACCGCCGTCAGCCCGCAGCCCGCCAGCGCCACGTCCGCCAGCGCCGTCAGGCAGTGTAGCCCTGTCGGCAGCCCCGCCGCCGCCCCGCCGCCGCCGCCATCAGGCCCCCCCGGACCCCCGCCCAGCTCGGGGTTCCCAGAGCAGTCCAGGGCGGTGAGGTTGGGGAAGGCGTCTATGACGGCGGACGGGAAGGAGCGCAGCGAGCAGCCCGCCATGGACAGGCGCTGCAGGGAGGGCACGTGCGGCCACGTGTCGGCGCCCGCCGCGTCCCAGCCCAGGCGTCCGCCGGCCTCCGTGGTGAGGGAGCTGCCGTCCAGCGACAGCGCGCGCAGGTGGGGGGCGGCGGCCAGGGAGGTTAGGCAGCCGCTGACCAGGCAGCAGTGGTGCAGGGCCAGGTCCTGCAGGGAGGAGCTGCTGCTGGCCACGGGAGGCAGCCTGCAGGGAGGGCAGGTGGTGGCAGAGCGGGGTGCGTGCTGAGTAAGGGGGGCCATGGCCGAGGGAGCGGAGGGGCCTTGAGCACAGCTGGTGAGTGAGCAGTTTGGAGACACATCTCAGCTGTTGCCCAAGGTGTACGGATGTTGCGACATAGTTGGTGAGGATGTGCGGAGATGCCTGAGTTGTGCTGCTCGTCAAGTATAACTCTAGCTTCAGGACGCATTGGGGGCGGAGCGTGTGCAGCGTCGCAAGGAGGTCACTGGCACACCGCATGCCGTGCTTGCGAGGATGAAGCCTTGCATCTTTAATCTGGACTCTTTACCCCACCTCTCGTTGCCGCACCTGCTGATCCACAGGGACGACAGCGCCAGCGTCCGCAGGTTGACCGGCAGGGCCGGCACTGACACGGGGAACTGGAACGCCTGCATGAGTGTCAACGGCGGCGCAGATATGCATACTTGTCCGCACGCAAGAGTGCAGTGGTGGGCGTTGCAGGGCCCGCAGACATGCAATCAGGCGCCGGTTTGCGGCACACTCCACACACTTCCCCAGATCTCACCCTCCTCGCCTCGCATGCTGTCCGCGTAGCCCCCCGCGCTGCCCGCAGGTGTCTGCGCCCCTTTGACGCGTTACCGACACACAGCTCACCTCCGGCGTGAATGACAGCCGCGTGAGATTGGTAAGGCGCGAGATGTACGGGAGTGTTGCCGACAGGAAGCCCTGCACGCACGGCGCCGGTAAGCAGAGACACTCGAGAAGTATTCAACAGCTGTACCAAGACGCCAGCGGAGTGCTGACCAGTATACAGCGTCCTCTGTTAGTGCCCTGCCCCGCCCAGCCCTGTCCTCCTGTGCCCCTAGCAGCCACGCAGCCTCCATAAAATTGCATGTGCTGCCGACGCGTACCCCTCCGTCGTCGCGCTCAATGCGCTCTGCACGCCCAAACACTTATCCATAAGCGCACATGCAGCGGCCATGCCATGTGCGCCATGACCCCTTCCTTGCGGATCCTCTCCAAGCCTCTTTTCCCTTTCTCCCTGAACCATGCCCCGTACCCCGCCCGCTACCCCGTACTCATTTGCTGAAGTTCTGCCACCCGGAAGGGGCTGACATACATAGCTCTATCGAGATTTACAATGGAACCACTCGAATGCTGTAATTCGCCGAATCTCACGGCGCTCCTCGCCCTCGGCATGCCAGTGGCAGCCCAAGGCGGCAGCCCCACGCCCCTGTTGAGTTGCCCCTGCACCCTGTGCACCGCATCCCTAACTATCACCAGCGTTTCCCCGTCTTGACGCCTCGCACACTTCGCTCCCCCGCCCCGCCCCGCCCCGCCCCACCTGCGGGAGCCCCGACACCGCCAGCTCCTGCAGCCCCTGCAGCCGCGACAGCACCTCGTAAGAGTCTTGGCCGTCCACGCCTGAGCGATAGATGGGGGAGGGAGTTGTTAACTTGCCTTAACTTATCCCCCAGGGGAAGCGGCGGCGAGGAAAGGGCTGGTTACTGCTGATAAACCTCGAGCGGCAGTTGTACAAGAGGCAACACGGTAGTTTCTCACGTGGATATTACACACGAGGCATATCGTGCATGCATCGTCGCCCCTGGTGAGCAGAAGCCCACAATAGGCCATGGCCCTTCCTGGTACACCCCTACTGCCGCTTGTGGCCCCAGCCCGCATTACCCAACGGCGGTGCAACGCAGGCCATGCAGCCATCAAACACAAGCCGTCCCTGTCCCAATACGCCCGCCGCTGCGTGCTGCCATCACTGCTGACTCCACCTATCCATCAACCAACACACCTACCCAAGCCCGCCCCACCCACACATCCCAGTCCCCACCCACCCGCCACGCCATGCATGCGCAGGCTGGCCAGCCCCCTGGGCCCCCTGTTGGCGGCCTTGAGCAGCGCATCCAGCACCCGACCCGAGGTGATGTCGTGCTGCACGCTGCCGCCCAGGTCCAGCGCAAGGTGCCGCACGCAGCCAGCACGTGCCTCCAGCCAGCGCAGCACGCACGACGCGCGCAGCGTCACGAACGGGCCCAGGGAGGCGGGGCGAGAGAACAGATGGGCCGCTGCAGTCGTGGTTGTGCCAATGGTTGGCGGCGACGTGCCCCCGTATAGGATGGTGTTGCCGCTGCCGTGCAGGCCGGGGGAGGAGGTCGCGGCGGAGGTGGACGGGACAAGAGCGGAGCTGGATGTGTTAGTGGTGGTGGTTTTGGGGGCGGAGGTGGGGGAGAGGGCGCCAATCGCTGCGGCGAGCAGGCTGGCGACAGGGGTGTCCGGGCGGCGCCGACGCTGGGCGTTGACCTCCTGCTCTGAGGACACGATGACGACTTGCCTGAATGCGGTATTGCCAGTCGGCACACTTTAGTCGTGCTCCCAAGGGCTCCGAGAGGGGTGGTTCGAAGCTGCGACGGCTGATATACAGTTTGGGGCACTTGTGGACGGGGGCAGGCATGCAGACAGAGGCCCGGACAGTCGTGGCGACAGCCAAAAAACGTACTGACAAAGCGGTTGTGCAAAATTGCAGGACTCTCCAGGCTGCAAAGTGCTTCCGACTTCGTGCAGTTCTGGGGTACAAAGGCAGGGTTCAAGGGACCTACCAGTGCCAAGGGCCCCCTCCGCCAAGCAACTTGGCCCAGCGACGACAGACAAGGGGTATACTACGTCTAAACCATACAAATGACTTTCCGGCCGCGCTCATCGATGCGGCTTGGGCCTCTGGAGCATGCTGCGTTGCCAGCAAGGACAAAACGCGGAGGACGACGTCCTCGGGAAGCTCGTCCCACTTGGGTTGTGCGGTATTAACCATTACTGTAAACTGTTGTGTGTTGTCCTGGAGCACGTGCGTTAACAGGTCAGCTATGTCGGAAACCCCGGAAGGTTGCGGTGACATGCTGTCAAAGTTGTGAGAATACAATTGATTTATGATGGCGATAACATTACTGCTTGACTATTGGTTAGCAGCTTCTATAGGAAGGGCGGAGCAGGTGCTTGTATGTGGCCATCCACGCCTACAGCGCGCATATTTTGGGCAAGTGATCGACGCCCTCGTTCCAGCCTCAAGTCCTGAGGCCCAAGAAAAGCAACCTTGTCATGCGCTTGGAGCTCCCCTGCCGCCTGGGCATGCAACCGCCAGAACCGCCTGCACGTGCCCCGAAAACTGCAGTGGTCTCGAACTAAACTATAGTTAAATTTGCAGACCCCGAGAGGAGCACGTCCGGAGAGCCAGGGGGGCATAAGGACGAGCAGTGCAATATAATAACTAGTGTGCAGGGGCGGCGGGGCTTATTCACTACCCACATATTCTTTCGCCACTACCCACATACACGCCTCTCAGGTTGCTGTCTCATCAAGGGTCTAGTCCTCTGAACTTTGCTCTGGTATATGCGATTGTAACTCCCGTCACCGCATCTTTTAATACACGCCTCTCAGATAGCCGAGCACGCCGCTGGATACGATGCCTTTGTTGCCATACCTCGTCCAGGAATGAATAGGGTTGGGAATTTCTTTAGATAACCGGTACACCTAAACTAATTCTAATTTAGAACTAAATTAATCTTTAGATTTCGTTTAGTTACCGCCACCAAAAACCACTTAAATGAAGGAGTTTTGACCTGACGCTTTGCATATGTGCTGTCTGTTAGGTTTCCATAAGCTATTTATGCTTCACACGCTGAGACGTTGGGTGGCAAGGGTACCTCCCGGTGGAAAGCAGGGCTTTAGGGACCAGGGAGGATCAGGGAGGCTCAAAACAGCAGGGAAAACAGTGGAAGGCCTTACTGCCATTATCAGGTGGCGTTGGAGGACACCTGTACTTGGCTAAGTTGGCGAGCACTTGAGACGATTTGGGATGATATGGGCACATATTACGTGGCTACCTTGCCTTTAGTTGCTTTATATAGGGTCTGGAACGCCTTTAGATGCTTAGGTCATGTAAAGGGCATTTCTGGACACCATGTAAAAATACATTTATTTCTAAGTTTATTTTATATAAGTTTATTTCTAAATCTAAAGGCCGTGCCAACCCTAGGAATGAAGCAAGGGCTATGGGGTACCTCCATCATGATCGAACGCATATCCCTCTCCTTTACATGTGACCTGGTTCGACCTGGTTCGGCCCCAACCGCCACCGAACCAGCCCGAACCAGGCCTAGCGCGACACCCCAGCACAGGGACAATATGCACAGACGCGCCCGATATCTTGGACGCACTGCACAAGTACTACGGGGACCAAGCGGCCCCCGCATTTGAACCGCGAACGGGCCGCTATCTCCCAACCGAAGCCCCACGCAACTACCCCTGGGACCAACCCGGGGATACGACAAATTCACACTGTGTAAGCGCACGGACCCCTCCCTCGCGTCCCTGCTCCCCAGCATTGCTTGCCGACACGTACAATTTCAGCACCTGCCTTACGCACCTATCCCGCAATAAGAGCCCTGGCCCAGACGGCATATATACCAAATGAAGCTCTCCGGGCCCTCCCACCCGAAATGCAAACCACGCTGCACACCCTCCTGCAGCTCATGTGGGTTATATCACACACGCCCGCCAGCTGGGCAGAGTCGGACACGGTCCTGCTATACAAAAAGGATGACACCACAAACATAGCCAACTACCACCCAACTGCCCTCGCAAACACACTGTACAAGCTATGGACTAGCCTGATCACATAGTTGACTTTGCCCCACTGGCCGCGCTGTTCAGCGCCGCCCAAGAGGGGTTAATAATAATAATAATAATTCTTACATAGAGCGTATCACTCCCGTGTGATTAAGGGAGCAAGGCCATTCAGAGTCAGCCAAGAGGGGTTCCTTGGCGGCAGAAACACCGAAAGGCAAACTCAGAACCTACTCCATGTCATTGAAGGCGGCTGCTCACGTCCAGAGACCTGTACGTGGCGTACATAGACTTCTCCTCCGCCTTCAACACCATAGATCACGACCGCCTCCTATGGATCATGTATGACCTCGGCCTCCCACTAGACCTGATTGAAGTTGTGCGTAACCTGTACAAAAGCGCCACAACCCGCCGCATCCGCACGGAACATGGCCGGACGGAACCAATACCAATACAGAGGGGTACAGTGCAAGGAGATACCCTTTCACCCCTGCTATTTATCATCTTCCTCGAACCCCTCCTCCGCTGGCTGCACGTGGGGCGCAGGGGATACACCTATGGAAGCAAGCCTCACCCCCGCACAGAATGACGAGGCCCATTTCGGCTCCGCTGCGTACGCCGACGACCTGGCGGTAGCCACAAACACGCTTAAAAACCTGCGATGTCAGGTGGAGAAAATAGGACGCTACGCTGAGTGGGCCGGCCTGGTCATCAACACCAAGAAATGCGCTGTAACGGGGGCACTGTACCGCACAGGCGGCAGCTGCAAGACGTGGGGGGGCGCGGGGGCCCCCTTGGCCCACTGGAAATTGAACGTCGCCTGAAGGACCAAATAGCGGTGTCTGAGGCAGCTAAAACTGCCAAATCCTTCCTCCCCTATATCTCACCTGGCACGACATACCGATATATACCTCGGCATCCACGTGAACCTCACGCTCACGTGGCAGCAGCAACTCCAGGAGGTTCGAGGTGAGGTGAAGGAAAAAGGAGAGCAAATAGTTCAGTCCTTTGCATCCCCCCGGCAGAAGCTACAAATGGTAAAGACATGCCTTGTACCAAAAATTACTTCTCTGCCATGGCGTACACCCCTGCTGACATAGCTGGCCTGGATCGGCTCCTTGCCACCATTGTGCGTCAGTGCCTGGGCCTTCCCCGCTACTTTCCCACGCGAGCAATCCTGCAACCGACCAGCCAGGGAGGACTGGGCCTAGGCTTCCTCCGCACCGCCTATGTACAAAAAGCGGCTCGCTGCCTTCAGCTGTCCCTCAACGATGAAGGCCGCCTGGGGGTGATAACTCACGCCCTACTCCGACTACAATGCCATAGAGCTGCCAACCTGAAAGCATACGAGCTACGCACCTAGTGCCGCCACTACACCATCCTCAAACAGCTCACAGTCCTCCAAGACCACGGCCTGCGGCAAACATGGAAGAGCACAGCCGAGGCGCCCGCCGTCAATAGTCTGTGGAAGCTGCTCGCGGACGCGCAAGACGGCAATGGTGCCCCAACACCGCAAAAGGCGATGCGGTACATCCTACCCCTCACCGAACTTGGGCTCGACGCACACAGCCTACTGGATCGCAACACTGGTGGGCACCTTATTGATACGAAACAGCTGCGCCGCTTGTCCGCTGGCGGTGCTGAAAACGAAACACCTAATCTGCCTCAACCGCCTCAGCCTAGCACTCAGCTCAATGTGTACCCAAAGCGCTGACGCTGACCCATCCCCACACACCATGAAGCATGAACCCACGCCAGTACACCAGCACGGCCCCACTTTCCCAACACCTACGCGCCATCCCACCACAGCTGATCGGTACACGCCTCCTACACAGTACCTCCCTTCCCAAACCCGCAACACAGAAAACTATTACGTCATACCTCCGTGCCAACGAACCCCGACCGCCCCCAACAGCAGGCACGGCGGCCGACCGGGCACACCCCGCACCAGACGTCCCACCAGCAGCACCCTGCAGGCACAAGAGAGGCCCCAACGCCCGCCAACGACGCCAACAATGGATCAGCAGAAACACGTGTACGGCAACAACCGGCACCCGCCGACAGACGGCCCACATGCTCAGGCCCCTCATAGACCTCCAGCATAATGCGGGCCACACCACCTTCTGTATGTACGCCAGAGCAGTGTGGACAGGTGCCATGGAAGACGACCCAAAACTAGGACGACGCCCCCCAAACCAACCGCGGCCCCGACAAGCCCCAGGCGTACGACACCGCGGCCTGGCGCCCCCGGGCACACTCTCTCTGCTCCTCCAGTCACGCATCGACCAAAACACAGCAATCATTCAGAATACCCGAAGCGACAGCGAGGATGACGTGGCCCGCGTCATGCTCGACGCCGCCACCCTAGCCGAGATCCTGAACCACAACCCGCCCAATCCCAACCCAAACCCCAACCCCAACCCCAACCCCAACCCCAACCCCAACCCCAACCCCAACCCCAACCCCAACGCGATGACGAAATGCCCGGCGACGACCAATCCGACGAGGACACCGGAAGCCTTGATTCTGACTGCGAAACCGAGGCGCGCAAGAAACGCCCACGAAAGTGCAAGCCAGTTGGCCACTAGTGGTTAGCACGTGACCAAGCGCTCCGATCCTGGGCCCCCCACCCCGGCGACCGCGAGCAGGAGACAAAGCACCGTGCCAGCACACTAACACAACACCTATATGGTGAATTGGACCGAATTGATTCGTTGGTACACAGCGCACGGCAACGAATCCACCTGCCCCCGACCCGTACGAAGAAAGGGCAGCGCACCAGTAGCTCCACTGCCGTAAAACGGACGGCCCCCCAAGTCCAAGGAGCGTACGGCAGCCCCACACTCCCGAAACGCACAGCATCGGGCACCCCTACACCCACCAGCGAAAGCAGAGATACACCCCCACCGGACAGCCCCCCCGACCCCCCTAGATAGGGCCAAACGCAAGCGTAAGGCACGCAGCCCGTCACCGACAGGCTCCCAAGGGCGATGTGCTGCCGACACACAAGCCACCTTCTACACGGTGCAGTGGAAACCCTGGGAAGCCAGCCGCGGCTGCTTGGCGTGCTACAACACAATGGGCTACTCCCCACAGGAACTTGAAAATTCGTGGAGAAAGTGGGGCAGCGTCATGGGCCCCCTCCTCCTGCGAGTATACTGGAGTACTACAAGCGACGAGGAATCACGCCTAGCCACCCAGGACAACTGGCAGGAGCTCCTGGCCGACATGCACGGCAGGCACGCAGGCCCACCGGCCCCCAAACGCCCCGCCCCGGCGGACCTCCACCTGCCTCACTAACGACCAGCGACAAGGCCGGTGGTGTGCACCTGATCGATATCCAAACATGGACACCGTAACCCGCCGACGCCTTCTCTCCGAAAGGGTAAATATACATATGGACCCCTGCAACCCAGACCTCGACATACACACCCCCGGGAAATACACAATACAGGTCGGCACGCGTACGGCTGGGGAACAGCCCACCGGCACAGACTCGGATTTTGCCCACGTTTACAGCCCCACAGGCAGATGGCTAGGCAGCATCACCGCATCGCGCCTGCACATGCTGCATACACGGTACAAACGTGCGGCCCACACACCCGCCAGTGGGCATGAACGAACCAAAGACCTTCGCAGAAAACGTGGCGCGGCTCCTGCATCGCTACACCCCCGGGACACCCCTACCAGCCCCTACCAGCTGGAAACCAGGTGGTGGCACAACATGAACGCACCCTGACCGCCCGCCTCCTGCAGCACGTACATCCCGAACTGCACATCACCGAACGCTTCGCGTCCCCCCTGAACGCCACGCCAGAATGCGACGCGTACTTCACCCCGTATCCTGAAGACGGCCTCTTCGGCGCACAATGCGATGCATACTCAGGGATATGGAACGGCATCTCTGTAGCACACCCACCCCCCGATCCGAAACAGACCGAAAGAGCAGTTGAGTGGGCTGCCCTGAGCGCACACGCAAACCTGCATAACAGCGAACCATGCCTCACCCTCCTGACCCTGCCCCACAGCCGTACCGGCCCCTACACCCGCCATCTCTCCCACCCCCTGATATGGGATCTTGGCACACTAGTACGCGACTGCCCCGCCGCCCAGCTGCTGCCGGCCAACTATGTGGCCGGGAACATCCCAGCCAACAAAGAAAGCTCTGACGCCTATACCAAAGGTGTGCATGTCCTACTTGCTGCCAACCTCACAGGCCTACGGATGTACCACGACCTGGTAGAACCAGCGCTACGAGCAAGCATGCCCACACCACCCCGGGCAGTGCAAGAACCCCCACCTGAAGAGTACGAAGACCTCGAAGCCGCCTGGCCTGCCCCACGAGAGACAGGTTGCGGCAACCCGCCGGCATCCCGCCAAAAACTGTACAGTCGAAAGGCGACCCGACGCCTGCGCGCCGTGCAAAGCAAAACCTCAGATGATAGACCCATGGTGCAACCGCCAACGTGTCGACTCGAGACACAGGTCAGCGACTCCCTAAGCGAGCAGTACCCCGCCCGCTACCCTCTCCGACACAGGGACGGGCGGGGTGCTGCTCTACACAGACGGCTCTTGCATCAAAAACCCAGAAGCCCCAAACAGCCTGGGGGCAGCCGTATACAACGCGAACACCAACACTCTCACTTATGTCAACCCCAGCGGCGCCGGTCCGACCAACACCATCACGAGAGCCCAAGCCAGTGCGCTGAAGGCTGCTCTTGCAGCGCACACTGCATCGGACGAGACCCTCCACGTGTACACCGATAGCCTAGCTGCCCTCTGTCTCATAAGAAAAATGATGTATGACCCTAAAAAGCTGCATATTTCTAAACATCGTGAAATCCTTGGCGCAATCGTCGACCTCATGCTCGAGAGAGCACTGAACGGCCGATGTACCCATTTGTATAAAGTAAAATCGCATATAGGGATTATAGGAAACGAGAGGGCTGACGCAGGTGCTACTGCTGTGGCTAAAGGCACCGCACCCGGCGACGGCGAATGGGTAACGGAAACAGCCACCAGCAACCCGTACTCCAACCTGTACTGGCTTGAGCAGTCCGGGACGGATCCATACCCCGTGTCCGACCTCAACGTAGCCATCCAGCGAGCAGCCCTGCCCCACACACAGCACGGATACGCAAACCGCACGCTCTATACGGACGGGTGGGAAGAAACAGTCCCCCTGCTCTGCCCCAAGAGTAGCCACCGCCTCCACACCGACGACAACGTGCCATGGAAAGCCACCCTGAACGCCATCAAAGCACGGCATGGAGCCCTGTGGAACGCTAAGATAGCCCGCAGATGTAAGAAACCGCTTGTCCTTGGTCGGAAGGGACGGAACTCCATCAGCGACGGGCGCTGCCCAGCATGCGGCGAGGAGGACGGCACGGGGCACATACCGTAGTGGCACAAATATAATTTACAAAAATAATTGCTCAGGGGGCCTTGTCAATAGAAAAAATTAATTGTCTGAGGGTCTGTCAAAAAGTGCAATTAATTGTCGGCTCCCGAGGTAGCGCCGGGAAAGGCCCAGAAAGCTTGCCTAAGCCCCCTGCCGGTGCGTGTTGTGGGTGCTTGTCAAGGCCTTACAAGATACGTTCCTGCTGGTCCTGCGTGCCTTGGCCCTTCCCAGGGGCCATACGGGCGCTGTTTGGTGGGGCTACACGTGCCTGTCAAAACGGCAAATTAATACCTGGGGACCTTGTTAAAAACGCAAATTAATTGCCTCTCGCCGGGCATGTAAATTAAATTTGTGCCACTACGGTACTCGAAGGGTGCCAGCACCCGCGCATGAAGGCCCTCTACATAGACAGGCACAACAAGGCCGTGAAGTGCATTACAAAGACTCTGTCTCAAGGCGCTAAGGGCGGCTGTTTCATGGTGATGGACGCCTGTGCGGCAAGCGACAGCCCCCCTTACTCCGCTGGTACCCGAGTGCCTAGGTGGCTCATCCCCAGCGGCATCGTCTCGGATGACGACTTGAAGCGGCTCCGGCCAGACCTGCTCCTCATCCCCACGATAAGCCTTACAGATGCCCGGCGGCAGCGGAGGCTGCCCACCAATGCACATATGGCCGCTGGAAACAAAACGTTTCCTGGAAATGCTTGGAAAGCACTTGGAAACACCTGGAAAGCACCCACGGAAATCCACGCAGAAACTACTGTGGAAATACCATGTTGGAAGCTAGCATGCATCCGTGGAAACAGTGTACATTTCCAGGACATTCCGTGTTTCCAAGCTTTGCAGTGTTTCCAAGCCGAGTCACTGTGGAAACACCATGTTGGGAGCTAGCATGCATCCACGGAAACAGGATGCATTTCCAGGCTTTCCAGGTTTCCAATCTACATTGATCTCTGGAAACCCCAAGGTACCCCGCCCCACCCCGTTTCCAGGCTTTCCAGCGTTTCCACGTTTCCAAGTTTCCAAGCTACCCCACAACTCTGGAAACCCCAAGGTGCTTTCCAGCGTTTCCACGTTTCCATGTTTCCAAGCTACCCACGAACTCTGGAAACCCCAAGGTACCCCGCCCCCACCCCGTTTCCAAGCTTTCCAGCGTTTCCACGTTCCAAGTTTCCAAGCCAAGACTGTGCCACTGTTACCGATCCCGTTTCGCAAGCATATACATCACTAGTTCAATATGTTGTTTAATATGTTGTTTACAGTCCATTTGTCAGTACGTATGCGCCCATCGTCTGGCTTTGCCAAGCCCGCACAAAGTGGGTGCCACACGCATCTATCTGTTGCCTCAAACGATGTCTGAAACAAATTATATTCACACGCATATCATTACCGCAGGTCCGCGTTCTCTATGTCGCGCCCGGCACGTTGTGACGTTCCCAACCGCAGTCAAAAGCCTATACGTTGCCACGGCTCGAGGCAGGTAGCAATAGGATACAGTATTTTCAACAACCGCCAGCTCATTGCCGATCAGGTTTGGCGACAGCAGGACATGTGCGGGACATTGCACGTAAACGCGCCGCGAGGGCTGCTTTGCCACAGCACAAGGCATAGCCGTAATGTGATAGATTAGTGTGGAGCTTAAAGTCGCAGTAGCAAGCGCATGGCAAGTGCATCACCCGCGATGCCCAGGGGAGGCCCCCCTCGGCACCGGGCCGCCCCGACACTCACGCTGTTCTACCCAATACAGGTTTGCACGTATTCCTGCAAACGGGAGGGTCACCTGGGGTCACACACAGTCCTCCCCACACCCCCAATCATTCCTCAGACCCCAGGCAAGCTGAACCAAATATATTATGCGAGGGGGGTGAGGATTGGGGGAGGGGGGGCCGGCACACACAGTCCTCCCCACACCCCCAATCATTCCTCAGTCCCCAGGCAAGCTGAACCAAATATATTATGGGAGGGGGGTGAGGATTTTGGGAGGGGGGGCCGGCACACACAGTCCTCCCCACACCCCCAATCATTCCTCAGACCCCAGGCAAGCTGAACCAAATATATTATGGGAGGGGGGTGAGGATTGGGGGAGGGGGGGCCGGCACACACAGTCCTCCCCACACCCCCAATCATTCCTCAGTCCCCAGGCAAGCTGAACCAAATATATTATGGGAGGGGGGTGAGGATTGGGGGAGGGGTGGCTGGCACACACAGTCCTCCCCACACCCCCAATCCTTCCTCAGACCCCAGGCAAGCTGAACCAAATATATTATGCGAGGGGGGTGAGGATTGGGGGAGGGGGGGCCGGCACACACAGTCCTCCCCACACCCCCAATCATTCCTCAGACCCCAGGCAAGCTGAACCAAATATATTATGGGAGGGGGGTGAGGATTGGGGGAGGGGCCGCCGCCCTGCTTGGAAACGTGGAAACGTGGAAACGCTGGAAAGCCTGGAAACGGGGTGGGGGCGGGGTACCTTGGCGTTTCCGAAGTTGTGCGGTAGCTTGGAAACGTGGAAACGTGGAAACGCTGGAAAGCCTGGAAACGGGGTGGGGGGGGTACCTTGGCGTTTCCAAAGTTGTGCGGTAGCTTGGAAACGTGGAAACGTGGAAACGCTGGAAAGCCTGGAAACGGGGTGGGGCGGGTACCTTGCCGTTTCCAAAGTTGTGCGGTAGCTTGGAAACGTGGAAACGTGGAAACGCTGGAAAGCCTGGAAACGGGGTGGGGGCGGGTACCTTGGCGTTTCCAAAGTTGTGCGGTAGCTTGGAAACGTGGAAACGTGGAAACGCTGGAAAGCCTGGAAACGGGTGGGGCGGGGTACCTTGGCGTTTCCAAAGTTGTGCGGTAGCTTGGAAACGTGGAAACGTGGAAACGCTGGAAAGCCTGGAAACGGGGTGGGGGCGGGGTACCTTGGCGTTTCCAAAGTTGTGCGGTAGCTTGGAAACGTGGAAACGTGGAAACGCTGGAAAGCCTGGAAACGGGGTGGGGCGGGGTACCTTGGCGTTTCCAAAGTTGTGCGGTAGCTTGGAAACGTGGAAACGTGGAAACGCTGGAAAGCCTGGAAACGGGGTGGGGCGGGGTACCTTGGCGTTTCCAAAGTTGTGCGGTAGCTTGGAAACGTGGAAACGTGGAAACGCTGGAAAGCCTGGAAACGGGGTGGGGGCGGGGTACCTTGGCGTTTCCAAAGTTGTGCGGTAGCTTGGAAACGTGGAAACGTGGAAACGCTGGAAAGCCTGGAAACGGGGTGGGGCGGGGTACCTTGGCGTTTCCAAAGTCAGCGGTAGCTTGGAAACGTGGGCCTGGAAACGGGGTGGGGGCGGGGTACCTTGGCGTTTCCAAAGTTGTGCGGTAGCTTGGAAACGTGGAAACGTGGAAACGCTGGAAAGCCTGGAAACGGGGTGGGGGCGGGTACCTTGGCGTTTCCAAAGTTGTGCGGTAGCTTGGAAACGTGGAAACGTGGAAACGCTGGAAAGCCTGGAAACGGGGTGGGGGCGGGGTACCTTGGCGTTTCCAAAGTTGTGCAGTAGCTTGGAAACGTGGAAACGTGGAAACGCTGGAAAGCCTGGAAACGGGGTGGGGGCGGGGTACCTTGGCGTTTCCAAAGTTGTGCGGTAGCTTGGAAACGTGGAAACGTGGAAACGCTGGAAAGCCTGGAAACGGGGTGGGGCGGGGTACCTTGGCGTTTCCAAAGTTCGCGGGTAGCTTGGAAACGTGGAAACGTGGAAACGCTGGAAAGCCTGGAAACGGGGTGGGGGCGGTACCTTGGCGTTTCCAAAGTTGTGCGGTAGCTTGGAAACGTGGGCCTGGAAACGGGGTGGGGGCGGGGTACCTTGGCGTTTCCAAAGTTGTGCGGTAGCTTGGAAACGTGGAAACGTGGAAACGCTGGAAAGCCTGGAAACGGGGTGGGGGCGGGTACCTTGGCGTTTCCAAAGTTGTGCGGTAGCTTGGAAACGTGGAAACGTGGAAACGCTGGAAAGCCTGGAAACGGGGTGGGGGCGGGGTACCTTGGCGTTTCCAAAGTTGTGCAGTAGCTTGGAAACGTGGAAACGTGGAAACGCTGGAAAGCCTGGAAACGGGGTGGGGCGGGTACCTTGGCGTTTCCAAAGTTGTGCGGTAGCTTGGAAACGTGGAAACGTGGAAACGCTGGAAAGCCTGGAAACGGGGTGGGGCGGGGTACCTTGGCGTTTCCAAAGTTGTGCGGTAGCTTGGAAACGTGGAAACGTGGAAACGTGGAAACGCTGGAAAGCCTGGAAACGGGGTGGGGGCGCGGTACCTTGGCGTTTCCAAAGTCGTGCGGTAGCTTGGAAACGTGGAAACGTGGAAACGCTGGAAAGCCTGGAAACGGGGTGGGGGCGGGGTACCTTGGCGTTTCCAAAGTTGTGCGGTAGCTTGGAAACGTGGAAACGTGGAAACGCTGGAAAGCCTGGAAACGGGGTGGGGGCGGGGTACCTTGGCGTTTCCAAAGTTGTGCGGTAGCTTGGAAACGTGGAAACGTGGAAACGCTGGAAAGCCTGGAAACGGGGTGGGGCGGGGTACCTTGGCGTTTCCAAAGTTGTGCGGTAGCTTGGAAACGTGGAAACGTGGAAACGCTGGAAAGCCTGGAAACGGGGTGGGGGCGGGGTACCTTGGCGTTTCCAAAGTTGTGCGGTAGCTTGGAAACGTGGAAACGTGGAAACGCTGGAAAGCCTGGAAACGGGGTGGGGCGGGGTACCTTGGCGTTTCCAAAGTTGTGCGGTAGCTTGGAAACGTGGAAACGTGGAAACGCTGGAAAGCCTGGAAACGGGGTGGGGGCGCGGTACCTTGGCGTTTCCAAAGTTGTGCGGTAGCTTGGAAACGTGGAAACGTGGAAACGCTGGAAAGCCTGGAAACGGGTGGGGCGGGGTACCTTGGCGTTTCCAAAGTTGTGCGGTAGCTTGGAAACGTGGAAACGTGGAAACGCTGGAAAGCCTGGAAACGGGGTGGGGCGGGGTACCTTGGCGTTTCCAAAGTTGTGCGGTAGCTTGGAAACGTGGAAACGTGGAAACGCTGGAAAGCCTGGAAACGGGGTGGGGGCGGGGTACCTTGGCGTTTCCAAAGTTGTGCAGTAGCTTGGAAACGTGGAAACGTGGAAACGCTGGAAAGCCTGGAAACGGGGTGGGGCGGGGTACCTTGGCGTTTCCAAAGTTGTGCGGTAGCTTGGAAACGTGGAAACGTGGAAACGCTGGAAAGCCTGGAAACGGGGTGGGGCGGGTACCTTGGCGTTTCCAAAGTTGTGCGGTAGCTTGGAAACGTGGAAACGTGGAAACGCTGGAAAGCCTGGAAACGGGGTGGGGGCGGGGTACCTTGGCGTTTCCAAAGTTGTGCGGTAGCTTGGAAACGTGGAAACGTGGAAACGCTGGAAAGCCTGGAAACGGGGTGGGGGCGGGGTACCTTGGCGTTTCCAAAGTTGTGCGGTAGCTTGAAACGTGGAAACGTGGAAACGCTGGAAAGCCTGGAAACGGGTGGGGGCGGGTACCTTGGCGTTTCCAAAGTTGTGCGGTAGCTTGGAAACGTGGAAACGTGGAAACGCTGGAAAGCCTGGAAACGGGGGGGGGGGGGGGGTACCTTGGCGTTTCCAAAGTTGTGCGGTAGCTTGGAAACGTGGAAACGTGGAAACGCTGGAAAGCCTGGAAACGGGTGGGGGCGGGTACCTTGGCGTTTCCAAAGTTGTGCGGTAGCTTGGAAACGTGGAAACGTGGAAACGCTGGAAAGCCTGGAAAACGTACCTTGGCGTTTCAAAGTTGTGCGGTAGCTTGGAAACGTGGAAACGTGGAAACGCTGGAAAGCCTGGAAACGCGGGGTACCTTGGCGTTTCCAAAGTTGTGCGGTAGCTTGGAAACGTGGAAACGTGGAAACGCTGGAAAGCCTGGAAACGGGGTGGGGGCGGGGTACCTTGGCGTTTCCAAAGTTGTGCGGTAGCTTGGAAACGTGGAAACGTGGAAACGCTGGAAAGCCTGGAAACGGGGTGGGGCGGGGTACCTTGGCGTTTCCAAAGTTGTGCGGTAGCTTGGAAACGTGGAAACGTGGAAACGCTGGAAAGCCTGGAAACGGGGTGGGGCGGGGTACCTTGGCGTTTCCAAAGTTGTGCGGTAGCTTGGAAACGTGGAAACGTGGAAACGCTGGAAAGCCTGGAAACGGGGTGGGGGCGGGGTACCTTGGCGTTTCCAAAGTTGTGCGGTAGCTTGGAAACGTGGAAACGTGGAAACGCTGGAAAGCCTGGAAACGGGGTGGGGGCGGGGTACCTTGGCGTTTCCAAAGTTGTGCGGTAGCTTGGAAACGTGGAAACGTGGAAACGCTGGAAAGCCTGGAAACGGGGTGGGGGCGGGGTACCTTGGCGTTTCCAAAGTTGTGCGGTAGCTTGGAAACGTGGAAACGTGGAAACGCTGGAAAGCCTGGAAACGGGGTGGGGCGGCGGTACCTTGGCGCAAAGTTGTGCGGTAGCTTGGAAACGTGGAAACGTGGAAACGCTGGAAAGCCTGGAAACGGGGTGGGGGCGGGGTACCTTGGCGTTTCCAAAGTTGTGCGGTAGCTTGGAAACGTGGAAACGTGGAAACGCTGGAAAGCCTGGAAACGGGGTGGGGGCGGGGTACCTTGGCGTTTCCAAAGTTGTGCGGTAGCTTGGAAACGTGGAAACGTGGAAACGCTGGAAAGCCTGGAAACGGGGTGGGGCGGGGTACCTTGGCGTTTCCAAAGTTGTGCGGTAGCTTGGAAACGTGGAAACGTGGAAACGCTGGAAAGCCTGGAAACGGGGTGGGGGCGGGGTACCTTGGCGTTTCCAAAGTTGTGCGGTAGCTTGGAAACGTGGAAACGTGGAAACGCTGGAAAGCCTGGAAACGGGGTGGGGGCGGGGTACCTTGGCGTTTCCAAAGTTGTGCGGTAGCTTGGAAACGTGGAAACGTGGAAACGCTGGAAAGCCTGGAAACGGGGTGGGGCGGGGTACCTTGGCGTTTCCAAAGTTGTGCGGTAGCTTGGAAACGTGGAAACGTGGAAACGCTGGAAAGCCTGGAAACGGGGTGGGGGCGGGGTACCTTGGCGTTTCCAAAGTTGTGCGGTAGCTTGGAAACGTGGAAACGTGGAAACGCTGGAAAGCCTGGAAACGGGGTGGGGGCGGGGTACCTTGGCGTTTCCAAAGTTGTGCGGTAGCTTGGAAACGTGGAAACGTGGAAACGCTGGAAAGCCTGGAAACGGGGTGGGGGCGGGGTACCTTGGCGTTTCCAAAGTTGTGCGGTAGCTTGGAAACGTGGAAACGTGGAAACGCTGGAAAGCCTGGAAACGGGGTGGGGGCGGGTACCTTGGCGTTTCCAAAGTTGTGCGGTAGCTGGAAACGTGGAAACGTGGAAACGCTGGAAAGCCTGGAAACGGGGTGGGGGCGGGGTACCTTGGCGTTTCCAAAGTTGTGCGGTAGCTTGGAAACGTGGAAACGTGGAAACGCTGGAAAGCCTGGAAACGGGGTGGGGGCGGGTACCTTGGCGTTTCCAAAGTTGTGCGGTAGCTTGGAAACGTGGAAACGTGGAAAAGCGCTGGAAAGCCTGGAAACGGGGTGGGGGGGGGTACCTTGGCGTTTCCAAAGTTGTGCGGTAGCTTGGAAACGTGGAAACGTGGAAACGCTGGAAAGCCTGGAAACGGGGTGGGGCGGGTACCTTGGCGTTTCCAAAGTTGTGCGGTAGCTTGGAAACGTGGAAACGTGGAAACGCTGGAAAGCCTGGAAACGGGGTGGGGCGGGGTACCTTGGCGTTTCCAAAGTTGTGCGGTAGCTTGGAAACGTGGAAACGTGGAAACGCTGGAAAGCCTGGAAACGGGGTGGGGGCGGGGTACCTTGGCGTTTCCAAAGTTGTGCGGTAGCTTGGAAACGTGGAAACGCTGGAAACGCTGGAAAGCCTGGAAGGGGGGGGGGGCGGGGTACCTTGGCGTTTCCAAAGTTGTGCGGTAGCTTGAAACGTGGAAACGTGGAAACGCTGGAAAGCCTGGAAACGGGGTGGGGCGGGGTACCTTGGCGTTTCCAAAGTTGTGCGGTAGCTAGCTGGAAACGTGGAAACGTGGAAAGTGGAAACGCTGGAAAGCCTGGAAACGGGGTGGGGGGGGTACCTTGGCGTTTCCAAAGTTGTGCGGTAGCTTGGAAACGTGGAAACGTGGAAACGCTGGAAAGCCTGGAAACGGGGTGGGGGCGGGTACCTTGGCGTTTCCAAAGTTGTGCAGTAGCTTGGAAATGGAAACGTGGGAAACGCTGGAAAGCCTGGAAACGGGGTGGGGGCGGGTACCTTGGCGTTTCCAAAGTTGTGCAGTAGCTTGGAAACGTGGAAACGTGGAAACGCTGGAAAGCCTGGAAACGGGTGGGGGCGGGGTACCTTGGCGTTTCCAAAGTTGTGCGGTAGCTTGGAAACGTGGAAACGTGGAAACGCTGGAAAGCCTGGAAACGGGGTGGGGCGGGGTACCTTGGCCTTGGCCAAAGCCAAAGTGTGGTGCTGTAGCTTGGAAACGTGGAAACGTGGAAACGCTGGAAAGCCTGGAAACGGGTGGGGCGGGTACCTTGGCGTTTCCAAAGTTGTGCGGTAGCTTGGAAACGTGGAAACGTGTAAACGCTGGAAAGCCTGGAAACGGGTGGGGGCGGGGTACCTTGGCGTTTCCAAAGTTGTGCGGTAGCGGAAACGTGGAAACGCTGGAAAGCCTGGAAACGGGGTGGGGGCGGGGTACCTTGGCGTTTCCAAAGTTGTGCGGTAGCTTGGAAACGTGGAAACGTGGAAACGCTGGAAAGCCTGGAAACGGGTGGGGCGGGGTACCTTGGCGTTTCCAAAGTTGTGCAGTAGCTTGGAAACGTGGAAACGGGAAACGCTGGAAAGCCTGGAAACGGGTGGGGCGGGGTACCTTGGCGTTTCCAAAGTTGTGCGGTAGCTTGAAACGTGGAAACGTGGAAACGCTGGAAAGCCTGGAAACGGGTGGGGGCGGGGTACCTTGGCGTTTCCAAAGTCAGCGGTAGCTTGGAAATGTATGTAGAAAACACTTTGGAAACCTGGAAAGAAAAGGCATACCACTGGCATTTTGTCCACCAATGCAGCTGACCGTTCCCAGCATACAGTGCACCTGATTGAGGTGGGATACTGCCATGACACAATGTACGAGTGGAAACTGGTACTCAAGGCTTCCCAGCACACTGCCCTGGCCGGGTTCCTCCGCCAGGCGGGTTGGCAAGTTAAGTACTCCGCACAAGAAGCCGTATCCTTAGGTGTGGGAGGAACCATACGGAAGGACCTGCGCAGCCTGCTGTCAGCACACGGGGCCACACCGACCCAAACCGACAGGTGTTGCAACACACTCCACCGGCACGCCGTCCTTAGCGCCCACAGCATCATCTGCTGCCGGCGAGAGCTTGAGCGCAACATGACCCCGAGCCGCCAGGAACGCCCTGGTGAGCCTCCCCCTTAGGGGACCCCCCTTTTTTTCCCTTCTGGGGTGGGATGTCAGGCAATCCACCTGACTCCACTCCCCTATGGTGGACGGATGGGGGCCACCTGGGCGCGTCCCGGGTGCAACACACCCCACCTCCTTAACTCACGTGGAGGTGCTTCACCTCCTGCGTTATTATTATTATTATTATTATTATTATTATTATTATTATTATTATTATTATTATTATTATTATTATTATTATTATTATTATTATTATTATTATTATTATTATTATTATTATTATTATTATTATTATTATTATTGCCCCCGCTTTTTTAAGAAATCCGTCGAATTTTGGCCCGTACAGTGGGACGAGTCGGAGCAAGAATGGTCTTAGCCGGCGCAAAATTCGCACGAGCCCCCTCCGCAGCAGCGCGCCGTCGCAAGGGGGCTGGGGCCGTGCCTCGCGTCGGCTGGGACATTAGCGAGCGCGCCTCGCGCGGATACGCGTTGCGTTGCGTTGCCACAATGTCCAAGCCTCGCGCCTGTCGCCCCTTGCCCAGAAGCGCCGCTTCTGCGCCGCTGCCGTCATTCCATGCCTACAACGTTGACCGAAAGTCACATTGTTAAAGGTGCGCTTGCTGCAGGCGTCGCGCGGAGCGCACCAGGTCGCGCTTGCATTGTTTGCCTCGTCGAGACATTTCCACCAGGTCGCTACGCACACGCTTCGCTGCGAAGCCATGCCAAGACTTTACGCGTCTCATACGGCCTATATAATACATTGCCGACTGCTTCCCAGCAAGGGCGCAGCAGCATGCCGTCCATACATGGGTCGCGATTCCAAATTCGGCCCGTCCGACGCGCCCAAGTCCATCCAACTGAGCAGCGAGGTGCTCTTTCAAACAAGTACACATTGCTCCAATGGCATGACACGCTTTCCTCTTTGCCCGTCCCACGGCCCTTCCAACTCGCAGCAGGTGCAAGACATCCGCTGCTTGAAGCGAGCGCGATGTACTCAGTAGGTTGATGATTCATAAAACGCTTCCTCATTTCATGACAGACATTACCAATGGAATTTGGTCGGCTGCAGGTCCGTCCTTCGGGGCAGGACGGCCCCGCGCACGTTTCTGACGATCCGTCCCACGCTTGCCTGGCAACAGGCACAATCTGCACTGACATCGTAGGACTGTCACATCACGTCTTTCCCACTGCTCATCAGGGCATCAGTGCAGCGCTCGACTGAGAGGTCCCAGCTGCTGCTGCTTGCGGTGCTGCAGGGGCCCCCATCCACCTCATGTTGGCAGCCACTGCCTTGCTCGCTCAGAACACTACTGTCCTTCATGGGAGCACATTTGCATCAGCTTTCAAGGGGGGTTGGGGCATGCTCCATACGTACTCTAGCTGCTGACTGGCTGCTGCACCACTGTCACATTTACACACCACCACCTACCCATCCCAGCCAGCTATGCAAAGCTGATTTCTGGCACCTGACACTTGTTTTAAAATGTGCATGTCACAAGTGCAGCCTGCACTTTTCACGTATACAGCACTGTGTGTGCAAGGCAGGGCTGGCATGGCAGTGGTCACACTCGTAGGACAAACACCTGAGCCGCCCGCATACTAGATAGTGCCCCTGCCCTACCTGCTGGCCCTGCCTGCCCTGCCCCGCTACAACATACCTGCACATGTTGACAAACTCTAGGTGCCATACAGTGCAAGACAAGCATAACAACGGCTGCAAGTGCGAAATCCTGCTGACTGGGTCTGCACACACATTTGAACACTTCAGCCTCATGTACCTGTCAGTAGTAGTGCCACCATCCTGCATGGTTGTCACGTACTTTAGTACCTAGTGCCCCTGCCCTACCTGCTGGCCCTGCCTGCCATGACATGCCATGACATATGTGCACATGTTGACTTCTTGCTGAGAACTCTAGGTGCCATACAGTGCAAGACAAGCATAGCAGCAGCTGCAGGTGCAGAAGTCCACTGCTGCAGCTGGGGCTGCGCACACAGTTTGAACCTGTTTAAACACCTTCACCAGCCACCATCCTGCATGGTTGTCATTCCAAAGCATCATACTTCATGGTTCAATACACTCAGCGTACGTCACAACAGCATCAGCACTAGGGGGGTCGACAGGGGGGTTGGCCCCCCTGTCCCATGTGGGGGGTCCAGGGGGGCACAGCCCCCTGGGGGACCCCTTCCGGAGGATTATATCCCACCATCCCCCACCATTTCCGCGGGGGCTCTGGATTTATTATTGTTGTTATTATTATTGCCCCCGCTTTTTTAAGAAACCCGTCGAATTTTGGCCCGTACAGTGGGACGAGTCGGAGCAAGAATGGTCTTAGCCAGCGCAAAATTCGCACGAGCCCCCTCAGCAGCCGCGCCCCGTCGCAAGGGGGCTTGGGCCGTGCCTCGCGTCGGCTGGGACAGCAGGCACCGCGCCTTGCAACGCGCCACAGCCGCAGCAGGAAGGCACGTCGGCTGTGGGCCTCCCTCGTCGAGGTCGCGCAACAATCGAGGGAGCTTCGCGCCCGCTTTGCTTGCCAAAGTCCAATGCTCGGTCGCGCGCGCCTGCCCCTCGCGCCTTGCCCAGAAGCGCCGCTTCTGCGCCCTGCTTCCGTCATTCTATAGCTACAATGCTGACAGCAAGTCACATTGTTCAAGGGGCGCTTGCTGCAGGCGTCGCGGAGCACACCAGCAGGTCGGGCTTGCATTGTTTGCCTCGTCGAGACAGTTCCCCGAGTTCGCATACGCACACGCTTCCTTGCAAAGCCATGCAAGGAGTTCAAGCGTCTTATACGGCCTATATAGTACCTTGCCGACTGCTGCCCAGCAAGAGCAGCATGCGGTCCATATGGCACTGGGTCGCGATTCCAAATTCGGCCCGTCCGACGCGCCCAAGTCCATCCAACTGAGCCGCGAGGTGCTCTTTCAAACAAGTAAACATTGCTCCAATGGCATTACACGCTTTCCTCTTTGCCCGTCCCACGGCCCTTCCAACTCGCAGCAGGTGCAAGACATCCGCTGCTTGAAGCGAGCGCGATGTACTCAGTAGGTTGATGATTCATAAAACGCTTCCTCATTTCATGACAGACATCACCAATGGAATTTTGTCGGCTGCAGGTCCGTCCTTCGGGGCAGGACGGCCCCGCGCACGTTTCGGTCCGTCCCACGCTCGCCTGGCAACAGGCACAATCTGCCCTGACATCGTAGGATTGTCACATCACGTCTTTCCCACTGCTCATCAGGGCATCAGTGCAGCGCTCGACTGACAGGTCCCAGCTGCTGCTGCTTGCGGTGCTGCAGGGGCCCCCATCCACCACATCTTTGCAGCCTCTGCCTTGCTCGCTCAGAACACTACTGTCCTTCATGGGAGCACATTTGTATCAGCTTTCAAGGGGGGTTGGGGCATGCTCCAGACGTACTCTAGCTGCTGCTGACTGCTTGCTGCACCACTGACACATTTACACCGACACCACCACCTACCCCTCCCAGCTATGCAATGCTGATTTATTTCTGGTACCGACTTGTTTTAGAATGTGCATGTCACAAGCTCACCCTGCACATTTTCACGTATACAGCACCTGGCTGGCATGGCAGTGGTTGCACTCGGAGGACATGTACCTGAGCCCACGCACATACGAGTGCCCCTGCCTTACCTGCGGCCCTGCCGCCTGCCCTGCACTGCCATGGCATATGTGCACATGTAGACTTCTTGCTGATAACTCTAGGTGCCATACAGTGCCAGACAAGCATAACAACGGCTGCAGGTGCACAGTTCTGTTGATTGGGTCTGCACACTCACTTTAATATATAGCCACCTCTGCCTAGTGCATGTACGTACCTGTCAGTGCCATAACAGACCTGCACATGTTGACCAACTCTGGGTGCCATACAGTGCAAGACAAGCATAACAATGGCTGCAGGTGCGAAATCCTGCTGACTAGGTCTGCACACACAGTTGAACACCTTGGCCTCACATACCTGTCAGTGCTACCATCCTACATGGTTGTCGTTCAACCACACAGCATCATGCTTATTGGTTTTAAAGACTCAAGCACTCAACGTTTGTTACAACAGCATCATCACTGGGGGGGTCGACAGGGGTTGGCCCCTGTCCCGTGGGGGTCCAGGAGCCCCCTGGGGACCCCTTCCGGAGGATGGGATCTCATCATTATCGCGGGGGCTTTGGATTTATTATTGTTGTTATTATTGCCCCCGCTTTTTAAGAAATCCGTCGAATTTTGGCCCGTACAGTGGGACGAGTCGGAGCAAGAATGGTCTTAGCCGGCGCAAAATTCGCACAAGCCCCCTCAGCAGCCGCGCCCCGTCGCAAGGGGGCTTGGGCCGTGCCTCGCGTCGGCTGGGACAGCAGGCACCGCGCCTTGCAACGTGCCACAACCGCAGCAGGAAGGCACGTCGGCTGTGGGCCTCCCTCGTCGAGGTCGCGCAACAATCGAGGGAGCTTCGCGCCCGCTTTGCTTGCCAAAGTCCAATGCTCGATCGCGCGCGCCTGCCCCTCGCGCCTTGCCCAGAAGCGCCGCTTCTGCGCCCTGATTCCGTCATTCCATAGCTACAATGCTGACAGCAAGTCACATTGTTCAAGGGGCGCTTGCTGCAGGCGTCGCGGAGCACACCAGCAGGTCGGGCTTGCATTGTTTGCCTCGTCGAGACAGTTCCACGAGTTCGCATACGCACACGCTTCCTTGCAAAGCCATGCAAGAAGTTCAAGCGTCTTATACGGCCTATATAGTACATTGCCGACTGCTGCCCAGCAAGACCTCCATATGGCCATGGGTCGCGATTCCAAATTCGGCCCGTCCGACGCGCCCAAGTCCATCCAACTGAGCCGCGAGGTGCTCTTTCAAACAAGTAAATATTGCTCCAATGGCATTACACGCTTTCCTCTTTGCCCGTCCCACGGCCCTTCCAACTCGCAGCAGGTGCAAGACATCCGCTGCTTGAAGCGAGCGCGATGTACTCAGTAGGTTGATGATTCATAAAACGCTTCCTCATTTCATGACAGACATTACCAATGGAATTTGGTCGGCTGCAGGTCCGTCCTTCGGGGCAGGACGGCCCCGCGCACGTTTCGGTCCGTCCCACGCTCGCCTGGCAACAGGCACAATCTGCACTGACATCGTAGGATTGTCACATCACGTCTTTCCCACTGCTCATCAGGGCATCAGTGCAGCGCTCGACTGACAGGTCCCAGCTGCTGCTGCTTGCGGTGCTGCAGGGCCCCATCCACCACATCTTTGCAGCCTCTGCCTTGCTCGCTCAGAACACTACTGTCCTTCATGGGAGCACATTTGTATCAGCTTTCAAGGGGGGGTGGGGCATGCTCCAGACGTACTCTAGCTGCTGCTGACTGCTTGCTGCACCACTGACACATTTACACACCACCACCTACCCCTCCCAGCTATGCAATGCTGATTTATTTCTGGTACCGACTTGTTTTAGAATGTGCATGTCACAAGCTCACCCTGCACATTTTCACGTATACAGCACCTGGCTGGCATGGCAGTGGTTGCACTCGAGGGACATGTACCTGAGCCCACGCACATACGAGTGCCCCTGCCTTACCTGCCGCCCTGCCTGCCCTGCGCTGCCATGGCATATGTGCACATGTAGACTTCTTGCTGAAAACTCTAGGTGCCATACAGTGCCAGACAAGCATAACAACGCTGCAGGTGCACAGTTCTGTTGATTGGGTCTGCACACTCACTTTAATAACCACCATTGCCTAGTGCGTGTACCTGTCAGTGCCATAACAGACCTGCACATGTTGACCAACTCTGGGTGCCATACAGTGCAAGACAAGCATAACAATGGCTGCAGGTGCGAAATCCTGCTGACTAGGTCTGCACACACAGTTGAACACCTTGGCCTCACATACCTGTCAGTGCTACCATCCTACATGGTTGTCGTTCAACCACACAGCATCATGCTTATTGGTTTTAAAGACTCAACGTTTGTTACAACAGCATCATCACTGGGGGGGTCGACAGGGGGGTTGGCCCCCCTGTCCCATGGGGGTCCAGGGGCACAGCCCCTGGGGACCCTTCCGGAGGATGGGATCTCATCATTATCGCGGGGGCTTTGGATTTATTATTGTTGTTATTATTATTATTGCCCCCGCTTTTATTGCGACCTCGGCACTTTTTGGCCCGTACAGTGGGACGAGATGACAGGCGTCATCCTCAGCCCGTCCAATAGGCGCCTGTCCAAGAAGCGCCTGTCAGCAGCTGCAGCCCTCAAAAAAACGGCCTGTCCAACGGGTTTGCACGCGCGCGCGAAAATGTTTACCCCAGCCACAGCAGTCGCGGATGAAGCGCAGCACAACCTAGACGCTTACTACACTACGTAACCTATTGCGTCGTCGCGATAGTGCAACGCTGCCTGGATGCTTGCGCGACATGTTCGCGCCTCCGCTCTCGCCGATACACGCCGCGAGCGTCAGCTCCTGGCCTTCTACATCGCAACAATCTGAGCATAATAACACATTGCTCAAGGTGCGCTTGCTGCAAGCGTCGCGGCGCGCACGTAAGGTCGGTCGGTCGCGTCCATTTTGGGACAGCCTCACAAGTTCGCACCGCAAACGCGTCGATGCGACGTCCCAAAAAATGCATAAGCGTTCCTACAGGCCTACATGTTACACTGCGCACTGCGTTCCTGCATTTCCGCGCGCAGCAGGCCGTCCAAGGGTCGCAATTCCAACGCGCCCGTCAGCCGGACAGACGTCCAACGCGCCCGTCAAACTGCTCTAACATCAACAGAACAATAGCTGCTGTTAGGCTTCTATGATTCCGCGATTTTTGCTCTGGGACCGTCCCTCGGCGGCCTTTCAAACTCGCGGCAACCTTTCAAAATCGCCGCAGGAGCCCATCTCCAGGGCAAGCAAGATATCCATAGCAGTATGTTATTCATGTATAAACATTCTTCGTGATTGCATGCAGCGTGTATCCTGTCGGGCTCACGTGAGTGCAAGTCGGTTGTCGCTCGCGACGACAAAATGTTTTCGGCCAACGCTCCCAGGCAACAGGCACCATCACGTGCAGTGTTATGGACCAGTCCTCACCATCCTCACCATGCGCTCCATTACTCATGAGGGCAGCAGCACCGCACTTGTCTGGAGCTCGCTCTCCCTGGTGCTTGCCTTCCTGCTGGCCCCTCCAGCAGGTGCCCCCACACAGGCAGCCACCACTGACATTCATCCCTGCAGGCACTCGTTCCCTCAAAGCACTGCTACCACATCCCTGCACCTGCTTTGCTCTTTGCATTGCATTTCAGTGCATGCCAACAGGCTGGTAGGTGGGGCGTGCTCAGTAGTGCTGCTGTGGGTGTTGCTCTGGGTCCTGACTGCACGCCACCAACTGCCTGCTGCACCACCTCAGCACCGGTTGCAATGGTCACACTCCTGCACCAAGTACCGGTACCTGCACGCCTGCCTTGCCTGCCCCTGATTTTACACAGTTGTGCTTGGTTGTACATGCATGCCTGCCTGTCCCCTTCCTGATAATTTCATCTGCTGTGCTGTGCAAGGCAAAAACATAGATATGGCTGCAGGTTCGTAATCTAATGCAGTCCCTTGCTTGCGGCTTGAGCCCCTTTTATTGCATGTGCGGTGCACCAGCCAGTGTCCCTACCGTCCCTTGCTCGGGCTCGTCGTTTCACCACACAAAAATAAACAACAACATCCTTTCACACAGCCACACATACATGACACATGTCACAACAGCATCAGCACTAGGGGGGTCGACAGGGGGGTTGGCCCCCTGTCCCATGTGGGGGGGTCTGGGGGGGCACAGCCCCCCCGGGGGGAGACCCCTCCGGAGGATTGGGGGAGGGGCCCGCCGAGGCAAGGGAAGCTGTGAGCGACGATATGAACAGCAGCGTTAATC
The DNA here is from genome assembly GCA_036984285.1 of Chlamydomonas sp. KOR1. NCBI lineage: Eukaryota > Viridiplantae > Chlorophyta > Chlorophyceae > Chlamydomonadales > Chlamydomonadaceae > Chlamydomonas > Chlamydomonas sp. KOR1. The sequence goes on along the minus strand of BQMZ01000274.1, from coordinate 49,311 downwards.
GATGAGCAAGCGAGAGCGAGAAGAAGAGCGCAGAAGGAGCGAAAGAAGCGAGGAAGACGCCAGGATGCGCGAGGTCAGGATCGAACCTGCGACCTACAGAAAACGGCCCCCAAAAAGCCCTGTGCGCGAGAGCGAGCTACCCCAAGTTTCCAGGGGAGCTGGAAGAAGCTGACGACTGACGGACGGGCCGAGCTCGCCCGGATTCCGGTCGACCCAACTTCTCAGTCCCCTGCCCCCAGGCCGGTTATCCCTCCGCTCTAAGGGTAAACCCTTTATCACTAAGTACCGGTATCTGCACGCCTGCCTTGCCTGCCCCTGATTTTGCACAGGTGCGCTTGGTTGTACATGCATGCCTGCCTGTCCTCATCCTCATAACTTCTTCTGCCTTGCTGTGCAAGGCAAGCATAGTTCGGGCTGCATGTTTGGTCGTCATCTAATGCAGTCCCTTGCTTGTGGCTTGAGCCCCTTTCCTTGTATGTATGGGGTACCAGCAGCAGCCAGTGTCCCTCCCCTCCCTTGCTGGGGCTCGTCATTTCACCACACAGAAATAAACAACAACGCCCTTACACACAGCCACACATACATGACGCATGTCACAACAGCATCAGCAGTAGGGGGGTCGACAGGGGGGTTGGCCCCCTGTCCCATGTGGGGGGGTCTGGGGGGGCACAGCCCCCGAGACCTCCGAGGATCATATCCCTTCCACAGCCTCACATCCGGGGCTCTGGATTTATTATTGTTGTTATTATTATTGCCCCCGCTTTTTTAAGGACCTCGCCGAATTTTGGTTCGTAGAGTGGACAAGCAACTGGTCTAAGCCGGCGCAAAATTCGCACGCGCCTCCTATGCAGCGGCGCGCCGTCGCAAGGGAGCTGGGGCCGTGCTTCGCGTCGGCTGGGACAGCAGGGAGCGCGCCTCGCGCGGATGCGCGTTGCGTTGCCACAATGCCAAAGCCTCGTGCCTCTCGCGCCTTGCCCAGAAGCGCCGCTTCCGCGCCGCTCCCGTCATTCCATAGCTACAAAGTTGACAGCAAATCACATTGTTCAAGGTGCGCTTGCTGCAGGAGTCGCGGAGCACACCAGTAGGTCGGGCTTGCATTGTTTGCCTCGTCGAGACAGTTCCACGAGTTCGCATACTCGTTGGTAGAGCAAGGTCCAGGTACTGGATGGACCGCTTATCCACCACTAAGCGTACAACACAGTGGTTCTAGCGTAGACTTGGCTATTTTGAGTTTGCACTTGAATGGTTTGAGTTCTATCTTGGGAGCTGTAAATATGTTGGTAACCGTAGCTGGTTTGCGCGCCCCAGGTATGAAATTGTTGCACATTCCATTGTTTGTTTGGGCAATTACCCTAACTGCAATTTTGGCTATTTTGGCTATGCCTGTTTTGGCTGCTGCTTTGGTAATGCTGTTGACTGACCGTAACATCAACACGCACACGCTTCCTTGCAAAGGCATGCAAGGAGTTTACGCGTCTCATACGGCCCATATAGTACATTGCCGACTGCTTTTAAGCAAGGGCGCAGCAGCATGCCGTCGCGAGTCCATGGGTCGCGATTCCAAATTCCGCCCGTCCGACGCGCCCAAGTCGATCCAACTGAGCCGCGAGGTGCTCTTTCAAACAAGTAGACATTGCTACAATGGCATTCACGCTTTCCTCTTTGCCCGTCCCACGGCCCTTCCAACTCGCAGCAGGAGCAAGACATCCGCTGCTTGAAGCGCGCGCGATGTACTCAGTATGTTGATGATTCATAAAACGCTTCCTCATTACATGACAGATATTAACAATGGAATTTGGTCGGCTGCAGGTCCGTCCTTCGGGGCAGGACGCCGCGTTTCTGACGGTCCGTCCCACGCTCGCCTGGCAACAGGCACAATCTGCACTGACATCGTAGGACTGTCACATCACGTCTTTCCCACTGCTCATCAAGGCATCAGTGCAGCGCTCGACTGAGAGGTCCCAGCTGCTGCTGCTTGCGGTGCTGCAGGGGCCCCCATCCACCACATCTTTGCAGCCACTGCCTTGCTCGCTCAGAACACTCCTGTCCTTCATGGGAGCACATTTGTGTCAGCTTTCAAGGGGGGTTGGGGCATGCTCCATACATACGATACTCTAGCTGCTGACTGGCTGCTGCACCACTGACACATTTACACACCACCACCTACCCATCCCAGCTATGCCATGCTGATTTCTGTTACCTGACACTTGTTTAATACGGTATTAGAAAGTGCATGTCACAAGTGCAGCCTGCAGATTTTCACGTATACAGCACTGTGTGTGCAAGGCAGGGCTGGCATGGCAGTGGTCACACTCGTAGGACAAACACCTGAGCCGCCCGCATACTAGTGCCCCTGCCCTACCTGCTGGCCCTGCCTGCCCTGCCCCGCCACAACATACCTGCACATGTTGACCAACTCTGGGTGCCATACAGTGCAAGACAAGCATAACAATGGCTGCAGGTGCGAAATCCTGCTGACTAGGTCTGCACACACAGTTGAACACCTTGGCCTCACGTACCTGTCAGTGCCACCATCCTGCATGGTTGTCATTCAACCACACAGCATCATGCTTAATGGTTTAAAAGACTCAACGTTTGTTACAACAGCATCATCACTGGGGGGGTCGACAGGGGGGTTGGCCCCCCTGTCCCAGGAGGGGGGTCCAGGGGGGCACAGCCCCCCTGGGGGACCCCCTTCCGGAGGATGGGATGCCATCATTATCGCGGGGGCTTTGGATTTATTATTGTTGTTATTATTATTATTATTATTATTATTATTATTATTGCCCCCGCTTTTATTGCGACCTCGGCACTTTTTGGCCCGTACAGTGGGACGAGATGACAGGCGTCATCCTCAGCCCGTCCAATAGGCGCCTGTCCAAGAAGCGCCTGTCAGCAGCTGCAGCCCTCAAAAAAACGGCCTGTCCAACGGGTTTGCACGCGCGCGCGAAAATGTTTACCCCAGCCACAGCAGTCGCGGATGAAGCGCAGCACAACCTAGACGCTTACTACACTACGTAACCTATTGCGTCGTCGCGATAGTGCAACGCTGCCTGGATGCTTGCGCGACATGTTCGCGCCTCCGCTCTCGCCGATACACGCCGCGAGCGTCAGCTCCTGGCCTTCTACATCGCAACAATCTGAGCATAATAACACATTGCTCAAGGTGCGCTTGCTGCAAGCGTCGCGGCGCGCACGTAAGGTCGGTCGGTCGCGTCCATTTGGGACAGCCTCACAAGTTCGCACCGCAAACGCGTCGATGCGACGTCCCAAAAAATGCATAAGCGTTCCTACAGGCCTACATGTTACACTGCGCACTGCGTTCCTGCATTTCCGCGCGCAGCAGGCCGTCCAAGGGTCGCAATTCCAACGCGCCCGTCAGCCGGACAGACGTCCAACGCGCCCGTCAAACTGCTCTAACATCAACAGAACAATAGCTGCTGTTAGGCTTCTATGATTCCGCGATTTTTGCTCTGGGACCGTCCTCGGCGGCCTTTCAAACTCGCGGCAACCTTTCAAAATCGCCGCAGGAGCCCATCTCCAGGGCAAGCAAGATATCCATAGCAGTATGTTATTCATGTATAAACATTCTTCGTGATTGCATGCAGCGTGTATCCTGTCGGGCTCACGTGAGTGCAAGTCGGTTGTCGCTCGCGACGACAAAATGTTTTCGGCCAACGCTCCCAGGCAACAGGCACCATCACGTGCAGTGTTATGGACCAGTCCTCACCATCCTCACCATGCGCTCCATTACTCATGAGGGCAGCAGCACCGCACTTGTCTGGAGCTCGCTCTCCCCTGGTGCTTGCCTTCCTGCTGGGCCCCTCCAGCAGGTGCCCCCACACAGGCAGCCACCACTGACATTCATCCCTGCAGGCACTCGTTCCCTCAAAGCACTGCTACCACATCCCTGCACCTGCGGCTTTGCTCTTTGCATTGCATTTCAGTGCATGCCAACAGGCTGGTAGGTGGGACGTGCTCAGTAGTGCTGCTGTGGGTGTTGCTCTGGGTCCTGACTGCACGCCACCAACTGCCTGCTGCACCACCTCAGCACCGGTTGCAATGGTCACACTCCTGCACCAAGTACCGGTACCTGCACGCCTGCCTTGCCTGCCCCTGATTTTACACAGTTGTGCTTGGTTGTACATGCATGCCTGCCTGTCCCCTTCCTGATAATTTCATCTGCTGTGCTGTGCAAGGCAAAAACATAGATATGGCTGCAGGTTCGTAATCTAATGCAGTCCCTTGCTTGCGGCTTGAGCCCCTTTTATTGCATGTGCGGTGCACCAGCCAGTGTCCCTACCGTCCCTTGCTCGGGCTCGTCGTTTCACCACACAAAAATAAACAACAACATCCTTTCACACAGCCACACATACATGACACATGTCACAACAGCATCAGCACTAGGGGGGTCGACAGGGGGGTTGGCCCCCTGTCCCATGTGGGGGGGTCTGGGGGGGCACAGCCCCCGGAGACCCTCGGAGGATTGGGGGAGGGGCCCGCCGAGGCAAGGGAAGCTGTGAGCGACGATATGAACAGCAGCGTTAATCGATGAGCAAGCGAGAGCGAGAAGAAGAGCGCAGAAGGAGCGAAAGAAGCGAGGAAGACGCCAGGATGCGCGAGGTCAGGATCGAACCTGCGACCTACAGAAAACGGCCCCCAAAAAGCCCTGTGCGCGAGAGCGAGCTACCCCAAGTTTCCAGGGGAGCTGGAAGAAGCTGACGACTGACGGACGGGCCGAGCTCGCCCGGATTCCGGTCGACCCAACTTCTCAGTCCCCTGCCCCCAGGCCGGTTATCCCTCCGCTCTAAGGGTAAACCCTTTATCACTAAGTACCGGTATCTGCACGCCTGCCTTGCCTGCCCCTGATTTTGCACAGGTGCGCTTGGTTGTACATGCATGCCTGCCTGTCCTCATCCTCATAACTTCTTCTGCCTTGCTGTGCAAGGCAAGCATAGTTCGGGCTGCATGTTTGGTCGTCATCTAATGCAGTCCCTTGCTTGTGGCTTGAGCCCCTTTCCTTGTATGTATGGGGTACCAGCAGCAGCCAGTGTCCCTCCCCTCCCTTGCTGGGGCTCGTCATTTCACCACACAGAAATAAACAACAACGCCCTTACACACAGCCACACATACATGACGCATGTCACAACAGCATCAGCAGTAGGGGGGTCGACAGGGGGGTTGGCCCCCTGTCCCATGTGGGGGGGTCTGGGGGGGCACAGCCCCCCCGGGGGGAGACCCCTCCGGAGGATCATATCCCTTCCACAGCCTCACATCCGCGGGGGCTCTGGATTTATTATTGTTGTTATTATTATTGCCCCCGCTTTTTTAAGGACCTCGCCGAATTTTGGTTCGTAGAGTGGACAAGCAACTGGTCTAAGCCGGCGCAAAATTCGCACGCGCCTCCTATGCAGCGGCGCGCCGTCGCAAGGGAGCTGGGGCCGTGCTTCGCGTCGGCTGGGACAGCAGGGCGCGCCTCGCGCGGATGCGCGTTGCGTTGCCACAATGCCAAAGCCTCGTGCCTCTCGCGCCTTGCCCAGAAGCGCCGCTTCCGCGCCGCTCCCGTCATTCCATAGCTACAAAGTTGACAGCAAATCACATTGTTCAAGGTGCGCTTGCTGCAGGAGTCGCGGAGCACACCAGTAGGTCGGGCTTGCATTGTTTGCCTCGTCGAGACAGTTCCACGAGTTCGCATACTCGTTGGTAGAGCAAGGTCCAGGTACTGGATGGACCGCTTATCCACCACTAAGCGTACAACACAGTGGTTCTAGCGTAGACTTGGCTATTTTGAGTTTGCACTTGAATGGTTTGAGTTCTATCTTGGGAGCTGTAAATATGTTGGTAACCGTAGCTGGTTTGCGCGCCCCAGGTATGAAATTGTTGCACATTCCATTGTTTGTTTGGGCAATTACCTAACTGCAATTTTGGCTATTTTGGCTATGCCTGTTTTGGCTGCTGCTTTGGTAATGCTGTTGACTGACCGTAACATCAACACGCACACGCTTCCTTGCAAAGGCATGCAAGGAGTTTACGCGTCTCATACGGCCCATATAGTACATTGCCGACTGCTTTTAAGCAAGGGCGCAGCAGCATGCCGTCGCGAGTCCATGGGTCGCGATTCCAAATTCCGCCCGTCCGACGCGCCCAAGTCGATCCAACTGAGCCGCGAGGTGCTCTTTCAAACAAGTAGACATTGCTACAATGGCATTCACGCTTTCCTCTTTGCCCGTCCCACGGCCCTTCCAACTCGCAGCAGGAGCAAGACATCCGCTGCTTGAAGCGCGCGCGATGTACTCAGTATGTTGATGATTCATAAAACGCTTCCTCATTACATGACAGATATTAACAATGGAATTTGGTCGGCTGCAGGTCCGTCCTTCGGGGCAGGACGCCGCGTTTCTGACGGTCCGTCCCACGCTCGCCTGGCAACAGGCACAATCTGCACTGACATCGTAGGACTGTCACATCACGTCTTTCCCACTGCTCATCAAGGCATCAGTGCAGCGCTCGACTGAGAGGTCCCAGCTGCTGCTGCTTGCGGTGCTGCAGGGGCCCCCATCCACCACATCTTTGCAGCCACTGCCTTGCTCAGAACACTCCTGTCCTTCATGGGAGCACATTTGTGTCAGCTTTCAAGGGGGGTTGGGGCATGCTCCATACATACGATACTCTAGCTGCTGACTGGCTGCTGCACCACTGACACATTTACACACCACCACCTACCCATCCCAGCTATGCCATGCTGATTTCTGTTACCTGACACTTGTTTAATACGGTATTAGAAAGTGCATGTCACAAGTGCAGCCTGCAGATTTTCACGTATACAGCACTGTGTGTGCAAGGCAGGGCTGGCATGGCAGTGGTCACACTCGTAGGACAAACACCTGAGCCGCCCGCATACTAGTGCCCCTGCCCTACCTGCTGGCCCTGCCTGCCCTGCCCGCCACAACATACCTGCACATGTTGACCAACTCTGGGTGCCATACAGTGCAAGACAAGCATAACAATGGCTGCAGGTGCGAAATCCTGCTGACTAGGTCTGCACACACAGTTGAACACCTTGGCCTCACGTACCTGTCAGTGCCACCATCCTGCATGGTTGTCATTCAACCACACAGCATCATGCTTAATGGTTTAAAAGACTCAACGTTTGTTACAACAGCATCATCACTGGGGGGGTCGACAGGGGGGTTGGCCCCCCTGTCCCAGGAGGGGGGTCCAGGGGGGCACAGCCCCCCTGGGGGACCCCTTCCGGAGGATGGGATGCCATCATTATCGCGGGGGCTTTGGATTTATTATTGTTATTATTATTATTATTATTATTATTATTATTGCCCCGCTTTTATTGCGACCTCGGCACTTTTTGGCCCGTACAGTGGGACGAGATGACAGGCGTCATCCTCAGCCCGTCCAATAGGCGCCTGTCCAAGAAGCGCCTGTCAGCAGCTGCAGCCCTCAAAAAAACGGCCTGTCCAACGGGTTTGCACGCGCGCGAAAATGTTTACCCCAGCCACAGCAGTCGCGGATGAAGCGCAGCACAACCTAGACGCTTACTACACTACGTAACCTATTGCGTCGTCGCGATAGTGCAACGCTGCCTGGATGCTTGCGCGACATGTTCGCGCCTCGCTCTCGCCGATACACGCCGCGAGCGTCAGCTCCTGGCCTTCTACATCGCAACAATCTGAGCATAATAACACATTGCTCAAGGTGCGCTTGCTGCAAGCGTCGCGGCGCGCACGTAAGGTCGGTCGGTCGCGTCCATTTTGGGACAGCCTCACAAGTTCGCACCGCAAACGCGTCGATGCGACGTCCCAAAAAATGCATAAGCGTTCCTACAGGCCTACATGTTACACTGCGCACTGCGTTCCTGCATTTCCGCGCGCAGCAGGCCGTCCAAGGGTCGCAATTCCAACGCGCCCGTCAGCCGGACAGACGTCCAACGCGCCCGTCAAACTGCTCTAACATCAACAGAACAATAGCTGCTGTTAGGCTTCTATGATTCCGCGATTTTTGCTCTGGGACCGTCCCTCGGCGGCCTTTCAAACTCGCGGCAACCTTTCAAAATCGCCGCAGGAGCCCATCTCCAGGGCAAGCAAGATATCCATAGCAGTATGTTATTCATGTATAAACATTCTTCGTGATTGCATGCAGCGTGTATCCTGTCGGGCTCACGTGAGTGCAAGTCGGTTGTCGCTCGCGACGACAAAATGTTTTCGGCCAACGCTCCCAGGCAACAGGCACCATCACGTGCAGTGTTATGGACCAGTCCTCACCATCCTCACCATGCGCTCCATTACTCATGAGGGCAGCAGCACCGCACTTGTCTGGAGCTCGCTCTCCCCTGGTGCTTGCCTTCCTGCTGGGCCCCTCCAGCAGGTGCCCCCACCACACAGGCAGCCACCACTGACATTCATCCCTGCAGGCACTCGTTCCCTCAAAGCACTGCTACCACATCCCTGCACCTGCGGCTTTGCTCTTTGCATTGCATTTCAGTGCATGCCAACAGGCTGGTAGGTGGGACGTGCTCAGTAGTGCTGCTGTGGGTGTTGCTCTGGGTCCTGACTGCACGCCACCAACTGCCTGCTGCACCACCTCAGCACCGGTTGCAATGGTCACACTCCTGCACCAAGTACCGTACCTGCACGCCTGCCTTGCCTGCCCCTGATTTTACACAGTTGTGCTTGGTTGTACATGCATGCCTGCCTGTCCCCTTCCTGATAATTTCATCTGCTGTGCTGTGCAAGGCAAAAACATAGATATGGCTGCAGGTTCGTAATCTAATGCAGTCCCTGCGCGGCTTGAGCCCCTTTTATTGCATGTGCGGTGCACCAGCCAGTGTCCCTACCGTCCCTTGCTCGGGCTCGTCGTTTCACCACACAAAAATAAACAACAACATCCTTTCACACAGCCACACATACATGACACATGTCACAACAGCATCAGCACTAGGGGTCGACAGGGGTTGGCCCCTGTCCCATGTGGGGTCTGGGGGCACAGCCCCGGGGAGACCCTCCGGTTGGGGAGGGGCCGCCGAGGCAAGGGAAGCTGTGAGCGACGATATGAACAGCAGCGTTAATCGATGAGCAAGCGAGAGCGAGAAGAAGAGCGCAGAAGGAGCGAAAGAAGCGAGGAAGACGCCAGGATGCGCGAGGTCAGGATCGAACCTGCGACCTACAGAAAACGGCCCCAAAAGCCCTGTGCGCGAGCGAGCTACCCCAAGTTTCCAGGGGAGCTGGAAGAAGCTGACGACTGACGGACGGGCCGAGCTCGCCCGGATTCCGGTCGACCCAACTTCTCAGTCCCCTGCCCCCAGGCCGGTTATCCCTCCGCTCTAAGGGTAAACCCTTTATCACTAAGTACCGGTATCTGCTGCGCCTGCCTTGCCTGCCCCTGATTTTGCACAGGTGCGCTTGGTTGTACATGCATGCCTGCCTGTCCTCATCCTCATAACTTCTTCTGCCTTGCTGTGCAAGGCAAGCATAGTTCGGGCTGCATGTTTGGTCGTCATCTAATGCAGTCCCTTGCTTGTGGCTTGAGCCCCTTTCCTTGTATGTATGGGGTACCAGCAGCAGCCAGTGTCCCTCCCCTCCCTTGCTGGGGCTCGTCATTTCACCACACAGAAATAAACAACAACGCCCTTACACACAGCCACACATACATGACGCATGTCACAACAGCATCAGCAGTAGGGGGGTCGACAGGGGGGTTGGCCCCCTGTCCCATGTGGGGGGGTCTGGGGGGGCACAGCCCCCCCGGGGGGAGACCCCTCCGGAGGATCATATCCCTTCCACAGCCTCACATCCGCGGGGGCTCTGGATTTATTATTGTTGTTATTATTATTGCCCCCGCTTTTTTAAGGACCCGGTCGAATTTTGGCCCGTACAGTGGACGAGCAACTGGTCTAAGCCGGCCCAAAATTCGCACGCGCCCCCTATGCAGCAGCGCGCCGTTGCAAGGGGGCTGGGGCCGTGCTTCGCATCGGCTGGGACAACAGGAGCGCGCCTCGCCAGGCGCATGCCACCACGGCCGCAGCAGGAAGGCGCGTCGGCCGTGGGCCTCGGCGAGGTCGCGCAACAATCGAGGGAGCTTCGCGCCCGCGTTGCTTGCCAAAGTCCAATGCCCGATCGCCTGCCCCTCGCGCCTTGCCCAGAAGCGCCGCTTCTGCGCCCTGCTTCCGTCATTCCACAGCTACAACTTTGACAGAAAGTTGCATTGTTCAAGGGGCGCTTGCTGCAGGCGTCGCGGAACAAGCACACCAGCAGGTCGGGCTTGCATTGTTTGCCTCGTCGAGACAGTTCCCCAAGTTCGCATACGCACACGCTTCCTGGCAAAGCCATGCAAGCACTTGAAGCGTCTTATACGGCCTATATAGTACATTGCCGACTGCTGCCCAGCAAGAGCAGCATGCGGTCCATATGGCCATGGGTCGCGATTCCAAATTCGGCCCGTCCGACGCGCCCAAGTCCATCCAACTGAGCCGCGAGGTGCTCTTTCAAACAAGTAAACATTGATCCAATGGCATTACACGCTTTCCTCTTTGCCCGTCCCACGGCCCTTCCAACTCGCAGCAGGTGCAAGACATCCGCTGCTTGAAGCGAGCGCGATGTACTCAGTATGTTGATGATTCATAAAACGCTGCCTCATTACATGACAGACATTACCCATGGAATTTGGTCGGCTGCAGGTCCGTCCTTCGGGGCAGGACGCTTCTTACGGTCCGTCCCACGCTCGCCTGGCAACAGGCACAATTTGCACTGACATCGTAGGACTGTCACATCACGTCTTTCCCACTGCTCATCAGGGCATCAGTGCAGCGCTCGACTGACAGGTCCCAGCTGCTGCTGCTTGCGGTGCTGCAGGGCCCCCATCCACCACATCTTTGCAGCCTCTGCCTTGCTCGCTCAGAACACTTCTGTCCTTCATGGGAGCACATTTGTATCTGCTTTTAAGGGGGGTTGGGGCATGCTCCAGACGTACTCTAGCTGCTGCTGACTGCTTGCTGCACCACTGACACATTTACACACCACCACCTACCCCTCCCAGCTATGCAATGCTGATTTATTTCTGGTACCGGACTTGTTTTAGAATGTGCATGTCACAAGCTCACCCTGCACATTTTCACGTATACAGCACCGTGTGTGCAAGGCAGGGCTGGCATGGCAGTGGTTGCACTCGGAGGACATGTACCTGAGCCCACGTACTAGTGCCCCTGCCTTACCCGGCCCTGCCTGCCCTGCGCTGCCATGGCACATGTGCACATGTAGACTTCTTGCTGATACCTCTAGGTGCCATACAGTGCCAGACAAGCATAACAACGGCTGCAGGTGCACAGTCCTGTTGATTGGGTCTGCACACTCACTTTAATAACCACCATTGCCTGGTGCGTGTACCTGTCAGTGCCACAACATACCTGCACATGTTGACCAACTCTGGGTGCCATACAGTGCAAGACAAGCATAACCATGGCTGCAGGTGCGAAATCCTGCTGATTAGGTCTGCACACACAGTTGAACACCTTGGCCTCACGTACCTGTCAGTGCCACCATCCTGCATGGTTGTCATTCAACCACACAGCATCATGCTTAACGGTTTCATACACACCACGTATGTCACAACGGCATCAGCACTGGGGGGGTCGACAGGGGGGTTGGCCCCCCTGTCCCACGAGGGGGGTCCAGGGGGGCACAGCCCCTGGGGACCTTCCGGAGGATGGGATCTCATCATTATCGCGGGGCTTTGGATTTATTATTGTTGTTATTATTGTTGTTATTATTATTACGATTGCAAAGGCCGGGGCGGCGGGTGTGTGGCTGTTTGGGTGGGGGCCTGCACTGTGGCCAACAGTCAAGTGCGGGTTATGGAATCCGCTGTTTTGCTGCTGGAAGAGCTGCTGGAGCATGGCCATCATTTCAGGCGTGCACTGTATGCTCTGCGTTGCTGGGTTGCTGCCTGAATTGTGCGTTGGCGGGCCGTCAAAGGTGCCATTAACACCTGCGGCAGGGACGTATTGAGGGCCATGTTAGGTGGTTCGGACGACTGCGTACCCCTGTTCTGGTCCATGCATTGAGGATGCCATGGACGTTTAGTATCGAATGTTCACAAGCTCCTCACCGCTGCCTTCAGCGGCCGATCGCGACGGTTGGCTACGGTCCGTCCCACGCTCGCCTGGCAACAGGCACAATTTGCACTGACATCGTAGGACTGTCACATCACGTCTTTCCCACTGCTCATCAGGGCATCAGTGCAGCGCTCGACTGACAGGTCCCAGCTGCTGCTGCTGCGGTGCTGCAGGGGCCCCATCCACCACATCTTTGCAGCCTCTGCCTTGCTCGCTCAGAACACTACTGTCCTTCATGGGAGCACATTTGTATCTGCTTTTAAGGGGGGTTGGGGCATGCTCCAGACGTACTCTAGCTGCTGCTGACTGCTTGCTGCACCACTGACACATTTACACACCACCACCTACCCCTCCCAGCTATGCAATGCTGATTTATTTCTGGTACCGGACTTGTTTTAGAATGTGCATGTCACAAGCTCACCCTGCACATTTTCACGTATACAGCACCGTGTGTGCAAGGCAGGGCTGGCATGGCAGTGGTTGCACTCGAGGACATGTACCTGAGCCCACGTACTAGTGCCCCTGCCTTACCTGCCGGCCCTGCCTGCCCTGCGCTGCCATGGCACATGTGCACATGTAGACTTCTTGCTGATACCTCTAGGTGCCATACAGTGCCAGACAAGCATAACAAGGGCTGCAGGTGCACAGTCCTGTTGATTGGGTCTGCACACTCACTTTAATAACCACCATTGCCTGGTGCGTGTACCTGTCAGTGCCACAACATACCTGCACATGTTGACCAACTCTGGGTGCCATACAGTGCAAGACAAGCATAACCATGGCTGCAGGTGCGAAATCCTGCTGATTAGGTCTGCACACACAGTTGAACACCTTGGCCTCACGTACCTGTCAGTGCCACCATCCTGCATGGTTGTCATTCAACCACACAGCATCATGCTTAACGGTTTCATACACACCACGTATGTCACAACGGCATCAGCACTGGGGGGGTCGACAGGGGGGTTGGCCCCCCTGTCCCACGAGGGGGGTCCAGGGGGGCACAGCCCCCCTGGGAAACCCCTTCCGGAGGATGGGATCTCATCATTATCGCGGGGGCTTTGGATTTATTATTGTTGTTATTATTGTTGTTATTATTATTACGATTGCAAAGGCCGGGGCGGCGGGTGTGTGGCTGTTTGGGTGGGGGCCTGCACTGTGGCCAACAGTCAAGTGCGGGTTATGGAATCCGCTGTTTTGCTGCTGGAAGAGCTGCTGGAGCATGGCCATCATTTCAGGCGTGCACTGTATGCTCTGCGTTGCTGGGTTGCTGCCTGAATTGTGCGTTGGCGGGCCGTCAAAGGTGCCATTAACACCTGCGGCAGGGACGTATTGAGGGCCATGTTAGGTGGTTCGGACGACTGCGTACCCCTGTTCTGGTCCATGCATTGAGGATGCCATGGACGTTTAGTATCGAATGTTCACAAGCTCCTCACCGCTGCCTTCAACGGCCGATCGCGACGGTTGGCTACGGTCCGTCCCACGCTCGCCTGGCAACAGGCACAATTTGCACTGACATCGTAGGACTGTCACATCACGTCTTTCCCACTGCTCATCAGGGCATCAGTGCAGCGCTCGACTGACAGGTCCCAGCTGCTGCTGCTTGCGGTGCTGCAGGGGCCCCCATCCACCACATCTTTGCAGCCTCTGCCTTGCTCGCTCAGAACACTTCTGTCCTTCATGGGAGCACATTTGTATCTGCTTTTAAGGGGGGTTGGGGCATGCTCCAGACGTACTCTAGCTGCTGCTGACTGCTTGCTGCACCACTGACACATTTACACACCACCACCTACCCCTCCCAGCTATGCAATGCTGATTTATTTCTGGTACCGGACTTGTTTTAGAATGTGCATGTCACAAGCTCACCCTGCACATTTTCACGTATACAGCACCGTGTGTGCAAGGCAGGGCTGGCATGGCAGTGGTTGCACTCGGAGGACATGTACCTGAGCCCACGTACTAGTGCCCCTGCCTTACCTGCCGGCCCTGCCTGCCCTGCGCTGCCATGGCACATGTGCACATGTAGACTTCTTGCTGATACCTCTAGGTGCCATACAGTGCCAGACAAGCATAACAACGGCTGCAGGTGCACAGTCCTGTTGATTGGGTCTGCACACTCACTTTAATAACCACCATTGCCTGGTGCGTGTACCTGTCAGTGCCACAACATACCTGCACATGTTGACCAACTCTGGGTGCCATACAGTGCAAGACAAGCATAACCATGGCTGCAGGTGCGAAATCCTGCTGATTAGGTCTGCACACACAGTTGAACACCTTGGCCTCACGTACCTGTCAGTGCCACCATCCTGCATGGTTGTCATTCAACCACACAGCATCATGCTTAACGGTTTCATACACACCACGTATGTCACAACGGCATCAGCACTGGGGGGGTCGACAGGGGGGTTGGCCCCCCTGTCCCACGAGGGGGGTCCAGGGGGGCACAGCCCCCCTGGGGGACCCCTTCCGGAGGATGGGATCTCATCATTATCGCGGGGGCTTTGGATTTATTATTGTTGTTATTATTGCCCCCGCTTTTATTGCGACCTCGGCACTTTTTGGCCCGTACAGTGGGACGAGATGACAGGCGTCATCCTCAGCCCGTCCAATAGGCGCCTGTCCAAGAAGCGCCTGTCAGCAGCTGCAGCCCTCAAAAAAACGGCCTGTCCAACGGGTTTGCACGCGCGCGCGAAAATGTTTACCCCAGCCACAGCAGTCGCGGATGAAGCGCAGCACAACCTAGACGCTTACTACACTACGTAACCTATTGCGTCGTCGCGATAGTGCAACGCTGCCTGGATGCTTGCGCGACATGTTCGCGCCTCCGCTCTCGCCGATACACGCCGCGAGCGTCAGCTCCTGGCCTTCTACATCGCAACAATCTGAGCATAATAACACATTGCTCAAGGTGCGCTTGCTGCAAGCGTCGCGGCGCGCACGTAAGGTCGGTCGGTCGCGTCCATTTTGGGACAGCCTCACAAGTTCGCACCGCAAACGCGTCGATGCGACGTCCCAAAAAATGCATAAGCGTTCCTACAGGCCTACATGTTACACTGCGCACTGCGTTCCTGCATTTCCGCGCGCAGCAGGCCGTCCAAGGGTCGCAATTCCAACGCGCCCGTCAGCCGGACAGACGTCCAACGCGCCCGTCAAACTGCTCTAACATCAACAGAACAATAGCTGCTGTTAGGCTTCTATGATTCCGCGATTTTTGCTCTGGGACCGTCCCTCGGCGGCCTTTCAAACTCGCGGCAACCTTTCAAAATCGCCGCAGGAGCCCATCTCCAGGGCAAGCAAGATATCCATAGCAGTATGTTATTCATGTATAAACATTCTTCGTGATTGCATGCAGCGTGTATCCTGTCGGGCTCACGTGAGTGCAAGTCGGTTGTCGCTCGCGACGACAAAATGTTTTCGGCCAACGCTCCCAGGCAACAGGCACCATCACGTGCAGTGTTATGGACCAGTCCTCACCATCCTCACCATGCGCTCCATTACTCATGAGGGCAGCAGCACCGCACTTGTCTGGAGCTCGCTCTCCCCTGGTGCTTGCCTTCCTGCTGGGCCTCCAGCAGGTGCCCCACAGGCAGCCACCACTGACATTCATCCCTGCAGGCACTCGTTCCCTCAAAGCACTGCTACCACATCCCTGCACCTGCGGCTGCTCTTTGCATTGCATTTCAGTGCATGCCAACAGGCTGGTAGGTGGGACGTGCTCAGTAGTGCTGCTGTGGGTGTTGCTCTGGGTCCTGACTGCACGCCACCAACTGCCTGCTGCACCACCTCAGCACCGGTTGCAATGGTCACACTCCTGCACCAAGTACCGGTACCTGCACGCCTGCCTTGCCTGCCCCTGATTTTACACAGTTGTGCTTGGTTGTACATGCATGCCTGCCTGTCCCCTTCCTGATAATTTCATCTGCTGTGCTGTGCAAGGCAAAAACATAGATATGGCTGCAGGTTCGTAATCTAATGCAGTCCCTTGCTTGCGGCTTGAGCCCCTTTTATTGCATGTGCGGTGCACCAGCCAGTGTCCCTACCGTCCCTTGCTCGGGCTCGTCGTTTCACCACACAAAATTAAACAACAACATCCTTTCACACAGCCACACATACATGACACATGTCACAACAGCATCAGCACTAGGGGGGTCGACAGGGGGGTTGGCCCCCTGTCCCATGTGGGGGGGTCTGGGGGGGCACAGCCCCCCCGGGGGGAGACCCCTCCGGAGGATTGTATCCCTTTTTTTGGCGGGGGCTGTTGATTTATTATTGTTGTTATTATTGCCCCCGCTTTTCTTACACTCGCGCTACTTTTTGGCCAGTACAGTGGGACGAGCAACTGGTCTAAGCTGGCGCAAAATTCATACCAGCCCCCGACGCGGCAGCGCGCCGTTGCAAAGGGGCTGGAGCCCTGCCTCGCTTCGGTTGGAACAGCAGGCACCGCGCCTCGCGCAGATGCGCCTTGCGTTGCCACAATGTCCAAGCCTCGCGCCTCTCGCGCCTTGCCGATCAACGCCGCTTCTGCGCCGCTCCCGTCATTCCATAGCGAGGTGCTCTTACGAACAAGTGAACATTTGCTCCAATGGCATTGCGCGTTTCGCTCTTTGCCCGTCCCACGACCTTTCCAACTACTCGCAGCAGCAAGTCCAATCTTTTTAGCGCTTGCGATGGACTCAGTATGTTAATCATTCATAAATAGTTTAACTTCATACATGACAGGCATATCCATTCGCCTCAGCCGGCTGTCCTTCGCGGCCCGCGCGCGTTTCTTACGGCCCGTCCCACGCTCGCCTGGCAACAGGCACAATCTGCACTGACATCGTAGAACTGTCACGTCAAGTTCTTTGCCCACTGCCCATCAGGGCATCAATGCAGCGCTGGACCGAGCTGCTGGTGCTTGCGGTGCTGCAGGCGCCCCCATCCACCTCATCGTTGCTAGCAGCCACTGCCTTGCTTGCTCCAAACACTGCCCTGCATGGGAACATGCTTGGAGCAACTGCCAAGGGAGGTTGGGGCATGCTCCATACCTTACTCTAGCTGCTGACTGCAGGCGACTCTGCACCACCAACACAAGTACACCTCATTATTACACACCACCACCTACCCCTTTTAGCTATGCAATGCTGGTACCTGATGAAACTTGTTTCAGAATGTGCATGCCACATGTTCAGCCTGCACATTTTCACTTACACAGCACCGTATGTGCAAGGCAGGGCTGGCACGGCAGTGGTTGCACTCGTAGGACACCCTGAGCCCACGTACTAGTGCCCCTGCCCTACCTGCTGGCCCTGCCTGCCCTGCGCTGCCATGGCATATGTGCACATGTTGACGGCTTGCTGAGAACTCTAGGTGCCATACAGTGCAAGACAAGCATAACAACGGCCGCAAGTGCACAGTTCTGTTGACTGGGTCTGCACACTCACTTGCTTCAAACACCTCTGCCTAGTGCATGAACCTGTCAGTGCCACCTTCCTGCATGGTTGTCATTCAACTACACAGCATCATGCTTGACGGTTTCATACACACAACGTATGTCACAATGGCATCAGCACTGGGGGGGTCGACAGGGGGGTTGGCCCCCCTGTCCCAGGAGGGGGGTCCAGGGGGGCACAGCCCCCCTGGGGGACCCCTTCCGGAGGATGGGATCTCATCATTATCGCGGGGGCTTTGGATTTATTATTGTTGTTATTATTATTGCCCCCGCTTTTTTAAGAAATCCGTCGAATTTTGGCCCTACAGTGGGACGAGTCGGAGCAAGAATGGTCTTAGCCAGCGCAAAATTCGCACAAGCCCCCTCAGCAGCCGCGCCCCGTCGCAAGGGGGCTTGGGCCGTGCCTCGCGTCGGCTGGGACAGCAGGCACCGCGCCTTGCAACGCGCCACAGCCGCAGCAGGAAGGCACGTCGGCTGTGGGCCTCCCTCGTCGAGGTCGCGCAACAATCGAGGGAGCTTCGCGCCCGCTTTGCTTGCCAAAGTCCAATGCTCGATCGCGCGCGCCTGCCCCTCGCGCCTTGCCCAGAAGCGCCGCTTCGGCGCCCTGATTCCGTCATTCCATAGCTACAATGCTGACAGCAAGTCACATTGTTCAAGGGGCGCTTGCTACAGGCGTTGCGCGGAGCACACCAGCAGGTCGGGCTTGCATTGTTTGCCTCGTCGAGACAGTTCCACGAGTTCGCATACGCACACGCTTCCTGGCAAAGCCATGCAAGGACTTAAGCGTCTTATACGGCCTATATAGTACATTGCCGACTGCTGCCCAGCAAGAGCAGCATGCGGTCCATATGGCCATGGGTCGCGATTCCAAATTCGGCCCGTCCGACGCGCCCAAGTCCATCCAACTGAGCCGCGAGGTGCTCTTTCAAACAAGTAAACATTGCTCCAATGGCATTACACGCTTTCCTCTTTGCCCGTCCCACGGCCCTTCCAACTCGCAGCAGGTGCAAGACATCCGCTGCTTGAAGCGAGCGCGATGTACTCAGTAGGTTGACGATTCATAAAACGCTTCCTCATTTCATGACAGACATTACCAATGGAATTTGGTCGGCTGCAGGTCCGTCCTTCGGGGCAGGACGGCCCCGCGCACGTTTCGGTCCGTCCCACGCTCGCCTGGCAACAGGCACAATCTGCACTGACATCGTAGGATTGTCACATCACGTCTTTCCCACTGCTCATCAGGGCATCAGTGCAGCGCTCGACTGACAGGTCCCAGCTGCTGCTGCTTGTGGTGCTGCAGGGGCCCCCATCCACCACATCTTTGCAGCCTCTGCCTTGCTCGCTCAGAACACTACTGTCCTTCATGGGAGCACATTTGTATCAGCTTTCAAGGGGGGTTGGGGCATGCTCCAGACGTACTCTAGCTGCTGCTGACTGCTTGCTGCACCACTGACACATTTACACACCACCACCTACCCCTCCCAGCTATGCAATGCTGATTTATTTCTGGTACCGGACTTGTTTTAGAATGTGCATGTCACAAGCTCACCCTGCACATTTTCACGTATACAGCACCTGGCTGGCATGGCAGTGGTTGCACTCGGAGGACATGTACCTGAGCCCACGCACATACGAGTGCCCCTGCCTTACCTGCCGGCCCTGCCTGCCCTGCGCTGCCATGGCATATGTGCACATGTAGACTTCTTGCTGATAACTCTAGGTGCCATACAGTGCCAGACAAGCATAACAACGGCTGCAGGTGCACAGTTCTGTTGATTGGGTCTGCACACTCACTTTAATATCTGCCTAGTGCGTGTACCTGTCAGTGCCATAACATACCTGCACATGTTGACCAACTCTGGGTGCCATACAGTGCAAGACAAGCATAACAATGGCTGCAGGTGCGAAATCCTGCTGACTAGGTCTGCACACACAGTTGAACACCTTGGCCTCACATACCTGTCAGTGCTACCATCCTACATGGTTGTCGTTCAACCACACAGCATCATGCTTATTGGTTTTAAAGACTCAACGTTTGTTACAACAGCATCATCACTGGGGGGGTCGACAGGGGGGTTGGCCCCCCTGTCCCATGTGGGGGGTCCAGGGGGGCACAGCCCCCCTGGGGGACCCCTTCCGGAGGATGGGATCTCATCATTATCGCGGGGGCTTTGGATTTGTTATTGTTGTTATTATTATTATTATTATTATTATTATTGCCCCCGCTTTTTTAAGAAATCCGCTACTTTTTGGCCCGTACAGTGGGACGAGTCGGAGCAAGAATGGTCTAAGCCGGCCCAAAATTCGCACAAGCCCCCTAAGCAGCCGCGCGCCGTTGCAAGGGGGCTGGGGCCGTGCCTCGCGTCGGCTGGGACAACAGGAGCGCGCCTCGCCTGGCGCGTGTGTGCCTTGTGCTGTCACGCAGAGTCACAGCCTTGCGGGCCGCCCAATGCAATGGTGCCACTGACGTGGCCTGCAACACCTGGCCTGTAGGCTTGTATTCCTTCATCCCCAAAATAGAACCAACATGCCCTGCACAAGCACGGCCGCAGGAAAGCACGTGAGCCGCAGGCCTCGGCGAGATCGCGCAACGGACACGGCCCAACTTCGCGGCCGCGGCTGTGAAGCTCAACCGTGCGCATCCCTTCCGAACCACCAACCACCCACAAATGAACGTCGGCCCATTAATGCTGGCACACACCTGTGTTGCCTGCTTCTTTGTTCCCTTGTCCCCAAACATCAAAAGCAAAAGTCCTGCACAAGTACAGGCGCAACACGACAGCCACGTTGGCCAGGAGCATCGGCGTCGTTGCACAACGGCCCCGGCCACAAAGCTCAGGCGTGTGATTCCCTTGCCAACCAAAAAGACTGTGACTGTCCGCAAAAATTGTGCACTGCTTGACCCGATGGTGTGCTGGCCGCCAGGCACAGGTGCGTAGGGGCCGTATGAAACAGTCAGCTGCAACGACAACGTGTGTACGCCAGAGGTACGCTTCACCTGCCTCTGCCGCGCGACCAAATGCTTGCAGAGGTGTGCCACTGGCTGCTGCTCAGCGCCGTGGCGCTGCTGACCAACATCATGAGCACAGGTGAGGTGAACTGAAAGATGGCCTTGCGCTCACATGCGCATGCAGCCGCATGGCCGGCAACACTGCCAAACGCTGACGTAGGAATTGTTCTGTACGCCTGGCAGGGGTGCTGCCAGCCATGGGCCGCCGGTGTAGTTGCGGCCGGTACAAGCGGCGCGCCGCTGTTGTCACGTGGCTACTGCGTGTGCTGCACTGGATCTCACGCGCCACGGGTGGGTGTTACCAGGGGACAAAGCCACCCACACCACCTTGTTATGACGGGACATGTTTGGCAGTGCCAGCAACAGATGCCTTCATGACGCTGTGCTTTGGTGCCCGCGCCCGTTCCCGCAGGATTTCCCACTCGGCGCCTGCCTGCGCCGCGGGCCCTCGGACCAGGCACCCCGGGCGCCTGCACCACGTGGTACTGCAGGCGCACGCCGTGGCGCACCGCACGCACGTACACCAGCACCATCGTGGTGCTGGCTCTCCTGTGCGCAGCGTTCCAGTTGCCAGGTGGGCAGTGCGGGCCGCAAGCTTCCGGGCAGTGCGCATGGGTGTCCTCCGGCAGCACCGCTGTGGTGATCCACAACCTCAGCAGACCATGCAAAAGAGCCTTGTCAACGCGGCGTTTTGTATGCGTTCCTGTACTACGTCACATCCTTGTTTTGCAACAATGGCCGCTCTGCAACCAAGCACACTAGACCACTTCGTGCTGCCAACAGAAGCAAACATTAGGAACAACGTAGTTTGCATCTTGCAAAAGTCTCGCATGTGCTTCCTCAGCAACATCGCAACTCAACTGTACCAGCCATCGGGCGGTGAGCACCTTACCAACATACCTACACTGACATGCAGGGCTTCCTTAAAACATATGGAACAACACAACACTACCGTTGTCCGGCCCAACTGCCATGCCTCTTCTATACGTCCTCGCCGCAGGTGTCCATTGCACCTTTGACGGCCCGCCGACCCACAACATGGCCAGCAACCCAGCACCGCAGACATTGCAATGCACTCCTGAGATGATGGCGATGCTCCAGCAGCTGTTCCAGCAGCAAAACAACGGATTCCATAACCAGCAGTTGGCCGTTGGGCAGGGTGCTGGCCACCAAGCCGGACATGCCCCAGCTAACCAGCACGCCACGGCAGGCCCGCCACACATGACCCCTGTCCAGCCCCCTCCTCCATCGACCCACACTGCCCACCCGCACCACCAACACCCGCCGGCACCCCATTTGCCAGCACTGCAACCAGGCCTGCAACAGCAGCACAACAACGCAGCATGGCCAATGCAGAACCAGGCACCGCCGCACCACCACCACCACCCGCCACAGCACGCGGCCGCTACATACAGCCCTGCTGCCACCTTCTCTGCGCACGGCGCTCCCCCTGGTATGGCCGGCCCCGCAGCACCCGCGTCCTGGCTCGCATCCCTGCAGCAAGTGCAGCCCAACGGACAAGCACACCAGCAGGTAGGCATTCAAGGTGATGATGGACCTGGAGAACAGCTGCACTGCTCCCAAGCATGTCAATCGACCATACGCCTTGTACAAGCACACAACATTCATGCAGTATGCAATCTCGAATGTAGGCACCAGCAAGCCGGCACCCAAAGTGCTCATCATGAGCCTCAAGTATAGGTGCCCTGCTTGCCAGCACCTCAAACCACCATGTATCACGTAGCAACTCACAACGTCCATGCTGCATGCAGTCCTGCATATCAGCTCTGCGCTTCACCTTGTGCGGCCCCACAGGCACCCGCCCAAGCCAGCCCTATGCCTTCCAACCAGTACGCACAGCCAAGCCAGCTGCCGACCTCCCAGGTAACAACGTGTTGCCTGACGTCCATCCAAATCATGCCATGCCAGTGCCACACGGTTGTGCTTGCAACCCCGACCATGTGTGCCAAACCGTTGACGTCCTGTCCTCATGGTCATCTTGCTTGCAGGCCGGTCCTGGGATGTCACAAGGACACTACGGTCAGCCAGGGCAGGCCACTGCTGTCACTGCCGCTGCGGTGAGTCCCACACGTCCGGTGCCTTGCCTTTACAACACCGCGTGTTGCACATGACCTCCACAACCTCCTGACGTACAGGCACTGCACCCCTACGCACTTCAGCACTACCACAAACCGATGAATTTTTACCTGCTCCTCCTGCTGCAGGACTTCCGGCACCCTGCCCAACTACTGCAATACTGCCACGTGCCTGCGCGCCTTACTGGCATCCAACATCGGCGCCACCTGCCTTCACAGCACCACCGCAGGCACGCACACACGTGCCACACAGCGCAACATGTAACATATTCGACGCCCGCTGGCCTGCTGCCTCGATGTTGCCGTGCCGGCCACCTGTGCCCTGCACCTTCTGCACCGCACCGCCCAACTGCTCTCAATCCCTCACCTACACAGCTGCCACACCAACTGCTGCCAGACGTACCGTCAGCCTCCGCTGAACCTACCCTGAACCACACATTTCGAGCTCGACGCCCGCTGGCCTGCTACCTCGATCCTGCCGTGCCGGCCACCTGTGCCCCGCACCTTCTGCACTGCACCGCCCAACTCCAGCACACGGCACCTGCCTCTCGACGCCACACGGCAACTGCCTCTCCACGCCTCAGCCCAACCGCTGCCACACCAACCGCTGCCAAGCCAACTGTCAGCCACTGCTGAAGCTACCCTGAACCGCCCACTTGGAGCTCGCCACGCCTCGCATCCAGGCATGCTATCGCAACTTATGACCCACCGGTCCTCGCATCGAAGCTGCATTGTCGATGCATCTCATACCCATGCATCGCATATATTCATCAGCACCGCACCTGTACACTCCAAACAAAACTTACCACGCCGTGCTACGCTCCCTACCTAAACATCATGGCCCTGCGCGACCAAAAATTCCTCAGCCGCCTGGCACTGCGCTCCCCCGAAGCATACACGGCGTTCCGCGACCGCGACGATGAGCGCAGCTACACCAGCCTCTACCATGAGCATAAGCGTCTGCACTTGTGGTGCTCCGCCGCTGTGCAGCCCAGCGGGCCCCTGGCCTGCAGGCACATCGCCCCGGGCGCCCTTCAGGCCAGCCTCACCGCAAACGATCCGCTGCTGCACAGCCGCTACCTGCAGGCCCAGCAGCCGCACTGCAACACGTGCCTGTACTGCAAGCGCGCCTTCCGCACTGCGCCCTCTGCCATCGAAGGCAAGTCCAGTACCGCCCATGGAATGGTCTCCCCCATGAAACAGCTGCTCTGCAACTCGCCGGTGTCCCCACCCCAACGAACCACCCAACCCTGCCCCCCCGCCCCATCCATCTTTAGGTCAACTGTCGCGCCTGTCTGGCGGCGTGGTGCCCGCCCTGCTCCGCCGCTACACGCCCAGGCTGGTGCTGTCCGGTGGCGCTGCCCTGGCCGCGGTCCTGGACGTAAGTCAGCGCGCACGACCTGCCTCCGGCCCCAGCGCCACCTCTGCCATGCACCCGCTGCAACATGGCCACCTGTCCCCCCTTCCTGCTCCTGCCCTCACCCTGTGACTCCCACATCACCACCCCTGCCCCTACCTCACGGCCCCGCCACCCGCTCGCTCCCACACTGCCCCCACGCAGATGGAAGGCTGGCCGGCACCCGCTGACTTCGACTTCTATGCCGTCGGCACATCTGCAGACGAGACCACACAGCTCTTCGCCAGTGTCCTGTCGCACATCCAGACCCTGGCCATCGGCAACATCGACATCCTGCATTCCAGCAAGGCCATCACCGCCACCATGCGGCTGCCCCACCCGCTCCTGCCTGGCCAGCCTGAGGCCATCACCATCCAGCTCATCCACCGCACTGTGCCCTTCCTCAGTAAGTCCGCCCTGTGTAACCTTCCTCCCTCACAGCGCTCACCTGCCTGTGCACCTCCGCATTCCATCCCTATAACTTCCGCTGTATCCACTGACACTAACCCCTGCCTGCCTGCAACATATATACCACCAGCGCCGGACACCAAGTCATGCCCCACCCTGCCCCCGCCTCCCCCACAGGCGCCATCCCCATCAGCTTCGACCTCAGCCTCGTGTACCTGGTCATCATGTTCAACGCCGCCTGCAACGAGCTGCAGGTGTACGTGCACGACCTGTGGATCCTGTTCGCGCAGGTGCGGTGCAACAGGACTGCACTACATGCCGCCACCACCACTGCCTCGCCCACCACCACCGCACCCAGCCACACACCTCTGCGCGCCGCACCCGACTGCTGGTCACCTGCCACGTGCCGTGCCTCACCTCTGTCCCCTACCTGCTATTCGCCCTTCCTACAGACCGGCGTCATGTTCGGCCTGCCCAGCGAGGTCAAGGTGGACCGCTTCATGAAGTACCTGTCCAAGGGTGCCACGGGCTGGATGCCACCACACCTCCTGCCCGGCCTGCGCCGCCGCCTGCAGCAGCTGCAGCAGCAGCAGGACGCCCAGCAGCAGGCGGACCAGCACAACCAGGACGACGGCGCGCAGGACGCCGTGGAGGAGCAGCCGCACGGCCACAACGTGCAGCAGCAGCAGCAGCAGCACCACCACCACCAGGTGCAGCCGCTGCAGCTGCCGCCGCAGCCGCTGCAGCCACCTGCCGGTGGCGCTAACGGCCCTGCTGGCGCTGCTGCACACAACTACGGCTCGCCCTTCCTCATCCGGTACCCCTCCCTGCTGGCCTTCCGCTCCAACTCCGGCACCATCCTTCCCAACCTGGTGGCCGCCGCCACGCACACCAGCTTCGCGTCCTGGCCTCAGCCGGACATGCCGGAGCTGCTGTGGGCCCTGCTGTCCTCCTCCCTCCGCGGCGGCGTGGACGCGCAATATGAGGTGGGCTACCGCACCGGCCATGCACTTGACACACCTGGCGTGGTTCTGCTGAAGTGCAGCTGCTACACATGCCATGACCTTTGGCTTGTACCTCGTGCTTGCTGCTTCCTTGTATGGTACTAGATCCCGCAAATGCATTGCGACGCACTTATGTGCCCCACCTGGCATCAAGCAATCCGTCCCCGTGTGCATCCACCAGGTGCTGTACAGCTTAGAGAAGAACTGCTCCCTGCACAACATCCAGTATACAGGTAACCCTTCATCGTCCCACCACCACCTGGCAAACACAACCTCTACTGCCGTACCTGACATCCATGCATGCGCGTCGTTGCTGCTTTCCCAGGCACGGCCACTGGGCCTGAACACCACCCAGCACATACAAGCTCTACTGCAGCATTTCCACGCAACCCATCCCCCTCACCGGTACTTTGCCAGCCACGGCCACTTGGCCAGCGCCTCGGCCCACACCAAGTTGCAGACCTCCTCGATTGCAGCCTCCACGTGGTTCGGCGCGTAGGATCCAGCTTCCACAGCCTTGCGGCACTGCGCCGCGTACCTACACGTACACGATGGACACGCCGCAGCTCGCCCAGCGCAATCGCTTCCTCGCACCCTGCACATGCACGATGCCATCGCCAACATCCACAGCTGCACCGGCTACGCAGGCCTCCTACCAAACACCGCAACAGCCCCGCTGACAACCACTTACCAGCCCCACGCCCGCCGGTTGTGCGACGGACAAGTGCCCCGGCCTTTCATGGCGAACTTGCCGCCCACATGCTGCGGAATGTCTGTCCACACCTTGGCGTTCCGCGCCAGCTGCGTCACCTCCAGGATCCGCTGGCTCCACGCCACCGGGTCGCGTGCCTGCCCATGCACATCACAAACCTGCCTCGGCAAAGCAGCGCATATCATGCACATCACGCATACCATGCCTTGCCAACAGGACCTCCCCTTCCAACCCCAGGGCCCCTGCGAACCCCACCTCCCCCACAACCCACCTGCCCAACAGCAGCCACCACAGCCACCTTGCCAGTCTTGGGGCTGCGCGTAAACACGGTGGCCTCCTGGCCTGTCACACACAGCGGCACGTGCTCCGGCAACGGCTGGTACCGGGCCCACGCCTGCAAGCCAGCGCATCACAGCACGTCATCCACACATGCACTGCGGTGCAAACCCCGCCCCAGCCGCAAACCCACTTGCCCACCGTGCCCCAGCTGCATGCCACGACACAGTGCAGGAAATACGGCGCAGCCCTCCAAGACCCACTCCTGCCCAAACGTTCACCTGCTTCGTTCCCCTGTATGCCGCAGCGGCCTTCTTGGACGCTGGCATCGCACCCCGTCGCCGCTGAACAACCGCCCGCCGCCGCGCCAAGATCTCCTCGAACCACCCCTTCTCCACACTGCCCACCTCGGTGAACTTCATCAGGCCCACCTCGAACAGCCGGACGTGCCGATCGACATCGGCACTGGACAAGTGCCGACGCAAAGCCAGCTGCTCCTTGCTGTCAAGAACCTCCCACAGAAAAGGCGGCACGCGGTTCTCGTCGCTGCCATACCCAACAGCCGTAACCATGCCACTGTCCTCCAGCCTGACGTCCACCGCCCGCCGATCCGGCTGCAGCACAATGGCCCTGCAGCACAACAGAAACGCCAGGCGCAAGCCCTCAATCCCACATGCATGCCGCCACGCGCCTGCCCCAGCCCACCCCGCAGCCACACGCCGCAACCCCCAACTGCGCCCTGCGCCATCCTCCGCCATACCACGTTGAATTCCACACTCACCCCTGCATCGCCGGAGCAGCAGCCAAACGCTCCACCGCCCGAAGCTCCGCGTCCGCCACGTCGCGCCTGTGCCACCACACATGTACCACTCCGCGTCAGCGCGCTGCTTCAAGCCACGCTGCAGCTTCCACAACTTTCAACATCAAACCATTTACCCACCACATCGCGCGCTGTACCGCGACGCCAGCTGCGCAACGATGCTCCCCATGACTCACGGTCCAAGCCTGCCGCGCCGTCGCATCCATGGCCGCACTGCCCTCCACGCGCGCCTCAAACACTGCACTACACTGCGTGCACGGCGCCCGGACGCCATCGCGGCCCCACTCGGGCTTGCCAACACAAGGCACCGCTTTGCGAACGCGGCCCAGCACACGAGCCAAATCTCGCTTGGTCAAACACCGACGAAGCTGGACCGGAAATACATGAACAGGCACAGCGTCATCGGCCAAAGGCACCGCAAGGCCAAAAGGCCGCGACCGCGCTGCACCAACATCAATGCCGTTCATGGCTGTGGCAACTATAATATGCAACCTCCGCGACTTGTATTGCCTACAACTATTCTGCATGCTCATACCTCCGCCAAACCTTCGCCATCCATCGCGACACCTGCAACCTGCCCTCCCTCGACCGCCGCACCCACCCACGGCAACACCGCAAACCTTCCTGTTCAACATCATCACATCTTACTTCCTGCAGTCATCTTCCCGGCGACGCTTTGTCGCCGGCCGTCCGCGACCCACCCACCCAGCCCAACGACCCACCGACCCATCGGCCAGCGGCACCTCCCGCTCCAGACAACTGCCCACCACTCGCCAACCAGCACCCACCGCCCCAATTGCAAGCCCTGCACATCCACACACACCGCCTCCCACCACTCCCACACTGCAACTCAAACGCCACACACTACACGCAGTACACAAACACATACACACCCAGCATCCACAACACACCCAGCACCCTCACCTGGGCTTGGCCTTTGCACCTTGCTGGTCTTCATACCTTCCTGGCTCTTCCACCCTACATTCCCGCACCGCATCGCCTACACACAAACTAACACAACACATCCGCCTGCAGGACTCACACTTCCACGACTCTGCACACTCCGTTTGCACCTGCTTCAACACCCTTGCCAACCAACATCCTGCATGGTTGTCCTTCCATAGCATCATACTTCACGGTTCAGCACACTCACTGTACGTCACAACAGCATCAGCACTTGGGGGGTCGACAGGGGGGTTGGCCCCCCTGTCCCATGTGGGGGGTCCAGGGGGGCACAGCCCCCCTGGGGGACCCCTTCCGGAGGATTATATCCCACCATCCCCCACCATTTCCGCGGGGGCTCTGGATTTATTATTGTTGTTATTATTATTGCCCCCGCTTTTTTTAAGGAATCCGCTACTTTTTTGGCCGTACAGTGGGACGAGACGACAGGCGTCATCCTCAGCCCGTCCAATAGTCATAGGCGCCTGTCCAAGATACATAAACGTTCCTACAGGCTGACATGTTACACTGCGCACTGCGTTCCTGCATCTCCGCGCGCAGCAGGCCGTCCATGGGTCGCAATTCCAAGGCGCCCGTCGTCAGCCGGACAGAGGTCCAACGCGCCCGTCAAACTGCTCTAACATCAACAAAAAAAAAACAATAGCTGCTGTTTTGCTTCCATGGTACCGCGCTTTTTGGTCTGGGACCGTCCCTCGGCGGCGGCCTTTCAAACTCGCAGCACCCTTTCAAAACCCGCCGCAGGAGCCCATCTCCAGCGCGAGCAAGATGTACGCAGCCGTATGTTATTCTTGTATGATGAAGAGTTGTCGTGATTGCATGCAGCGTGTATCCTGTCGGGCTCACGTGACTGCTGCAAGTCGGTCGTCGCACGCGACAACAAGAGATTTTTGCCGCGGTCTCGGCCAACGCTCCCAGGCAACAGGCACCATGACGTGCAGTGTCCTCGATCTGTCCGCACCATGCGCTCCATTACTCGTGAGGGCAGCAGCACGCACTCGTGGGAGCCCTCCCCTGTGCGTGCTTGTCTTCCTGCTGGGCCCCTCCAGCAGGTAGGTGCCCCCACACAGGCAGCCACCACTGACACGCATCCCTGCAGCCACTTGTTCCCTCATAGCACTGCTACGCATCCTGCAACTGCATGCCAACAGGCTGGTAGGTGGGACGTGCTCAGTAGTGCTGCTGCTGTGGGTGTTGCTCTGCTGGGTCCTGACTGCAGGCTGCCAACTGCCTGCTGCACCACCTCAGCATGGGTTGCAGTGGTCACACTCATGCACTAAGTACCGGTATCTGCACGCCTGCCTTGCCTGCCCCTGATTTTACACAGGTGCGCTTGGTTGTACATGCATGCCTGCCTGTCCTCTTCCTCATAATTTCATCTGCTGTGCTGTGCAAGGCAAAGCATAGTTGAATGGCTGCAGGTTCATCATCTGATGCAGTCCCTTGCTTGTGGCTTGAGCCCCTTTCCTTGTATGTATGGGGTACCAGCAGCCAGTGTCCCTACCCTCCCTTGCTTGGGCTCGTCATTTCACCACACAGAAATAAACAACAACATCCTTTCACACAGCCACACATACATGACGCATGTCACAACAGCATCAGCAGTAGGGGGGGTCGACAGGGGGGTTGGCCCCCTGTCCCATGTGGGGTCTGGGGGCACAGCCCGGCGGCCCTCCGGAGGATCATATCCCTTCCACAGCCTCACATCCGCGGGGGCTCTGGGTTTATTATTGTTGTTATTATTATTGCCCCCGCTTTCTTAAGGACCTCGCCTAATTTTGGTTCGTAGAGTGGACGAGCAACTGGTCTAAGGGTGTGTTTACATGTGACCTGGTTCGACCTGGTTCGGCCCCAACCGCCACCGAACCAGCCCCCTGGGGGTCGGTTCGGGCTGCACCAGGTTCGACCAGGTTGGTTCGAGCAAATGTATCTCCCTCTGGTAGTGAAGCTGCTTGTCAGAGTAGTTCCTTTCGACATTTTCTTCCGCTCTGCAATATCGCGATTTCAAACCGCGCGAAGTGCGCACGCCAGGACAGGCAGAATGGAGCGCGCTGCTATGTAGCTGAATATGACATAGTTGTTTGCCCAAAGAAAAATCTTGTAGTATTGACAGGTTCAAGGGAGCCTTTGTGTGGGCACCAGCAGGCCCCCAAACCTCGACCAGTGCACGCAAGCCCATGTAAACGCGGTTCGGCCAACTGCCGGCCAACCAGGGTCCACCCGGTTCGCCCATGTAAACACGCCCTAAGCCGGAGCAAAATTCGCACGCGCCTCCTATGCAGCGGCGTGCCGTCGCAAGGGAGCTTGGGCCGTGCTTCGCGTCGGCTGGGACAGCAGGGAGCGCGCCTCGCGCGGATGCGCGTTGCGTTGCCACAATGCCAAAGCCTCGTGCCTCTCGCGCCTTGCCTAGAAGCGCCGCTTCCGCGCCGCTCCCGTCATTCCATAGCTACAAAGTTGACAGCAAATCACATTGTAAAAGGTGCGCTTGCTGCAGGCGTCGCGGAGCACACCAGTAGGTCGGGCTTGCATTGTTTGCCTTGTCGAGACATTTCCACGAGTTCGCATACGCACACGCTTCCTTGCAAAGGCATGCAAGGAGTTTCAGCGTCTCATACGGCCCATATAGTACATTGCCGACTGCTTCCAAGCAAGGGCGCAGCAGCATGCCGTCGCGAGTCCATGGGTCGCGATTCCAAATTCCGCCCGTCCGACGCGCCCAAGTCGATCCAACTGAACAGCGATGTGCTCTTTCAAACAAGTAGACATCGCTGTAATGGCATTACACGCTTTCCTTTTTGCCCGTCCCACGGCCCTTCCAACTCGCAGCAGGAGCAAGACATCCGCTGCTTGAATCGAGCGCGATGTACTCAGTAGGTTGATGATTCATAAAACGCTTCCTCATTTCATGACAGACATTACCAATGGAATTTGGTCGGCTGCAGGTCCGTCCTTCAGGCCTCCCGCGCGTTTCTTACGGTCCGTCCCACGCTCGCCTGGCAACAGGCACAATCTGCACTGACATCGTAGAACTGTCATGTCACGTGCGTTCTTTGCCCACTGCCCATCAGGGCATCAGTGCAGCTGGACCGAGCTGCTGGTGCGTGCTTGCGGTGCTGCAGGTGCCCCCATCCACCTCATCGTTGCAGCCACTGCCTTGCTTGCTCCTAACACTGCCCTCCATGGGAACATGCTTGGAGCAACTGCCAAGGGGGTTTGGGGCATGCTCCATACCATACTCTAGCTGCTGACTGGAGGCGACTTTGCACCACCAAATACAATTACACCTCATTACACACCACCACCCCTGGGTTGCACTCGTGGGCTCAGGTGTCCACATACTAGTGCCCCTAGTGCCTTACCTGCTGGCCCTGCCTGCCCTGCGCTGCCATGGCGTGTGCACATGTTGACGGCTTGCTGACAACTCTAGGTGCCATACAGTGCAAGACCAGCATAACAACGGCCGCAGGTGCAGTTCTGTTGACTGGGTCTGCACACTCACTTCAAACACCTCTGCCTGGTGCGTGTACCTATCAGTGCCACCACCCTGCATGGTTGTCATTCAACCACACAGCATCGTGCTTAACGGTCTCATACACACAACGTATGTCACAGCGGCATCAGCACTGGGGGGGTCGACAGGGGGGTTGGCCCCCCTGTCCCAGGAGGGGGTCCAGGGGCACAGCCCCTGGGCTCCTGCCCCAGGATGGGATGCCACCATTATGGCGGGGGCTTTGGATTTATTATTGTTGTTATTATTATTGCCCCCGCTTTTTTAAGAAATCGGTCGAATTTTGGCCCGTACAGTGGGACGAGTCGGAGCAAGAATGGTCTTAGCCGGCTGCAAAATTCGCACAAGCCCCTCGCGCGGTACAGCTGTCGCGGGGCTGGGGCGTGGTCGCCGGCGTGTAACAGCAGGCAGCCACGCCTTGCACACGCGCCACAGCCGCCAAGAAGGGATGTCCCGTGGGCCTGCATCCTGCTGTGCTCCTGCCCCAGTCAGCGGTATACCGGTACAGCATATCCTTGTAAAGTGTAATACATCATCTGCGCCTGTTGCGGGTGCGCAGCCGTGCCCAAAGCGCCGCTTCTGCGCCCTGATTCCGTCATTCCATAGCTAAAATACTGCAGCCAGTCAGCATTGTACCGGTACAGCATATCCTTGCAAGTGTATTACATCTGTCCTGGCGGTGGCGCAAAGGTGCGACAGCCGTGCTCACAGCCGCAGCTGTTGCATTCATCCTGCTAGGCCAAGTAGGGATGTTTC
Source organism: Chlamydomonas sp. KOR1 (assembly GCA_036984285.1). Taxonomy (NCBI): domain Eukaryota; kingdom Viridiplantae; phylum Chlorophyta; class Chlorophyceae; order Chlamydomonadales; family Chlamydomonadaceae; genus Chlamydomonas; species Chlamydomonas sp. KOR1. The sequence continues at coordinate 16,813 of BQMZ01000274.1, read as the reverse complement.
CTCGTGGGGCTGCATCCTGCTGTGCTCCTGCCCCAGTCAGCGGTATACCGGTACAGCATATCCTTGTAAAGTGTATTACATCTGTCCTGAGCGGGTGGCGGGGCAAAGGTGCGACAGCCGTGCTCACAGCCGCAGCTGTTGCATTCATCCCTGCTAGGCCAAGTAGGGATGTTTCCTCGTGGGGCTGCATCCTGCTGTGCTCCTGCCCCAGTCAGCGGTATACCGGTACAGCATATCCTTGTAAAGTGTATTACATCTGTCCTGAGCGGGTGGCGGGGCAAAAGGTGCGACAGCCGTGCTCACAGCCGCAGCTGTTGCATTCATCCCTGCTAGGCCAAGTAGGGATGTTTCCTCGTGGGGCTGCATCCTGCTGTGCTCCTGCCCCAGTCAGCGGTATACCGGTACAGCATATCCTTGTAAAGTGTATTACATCTGTCCTGAGCGGGTGGCCGGGGCAAAAGGTGCGACAGCCGTGCTCACAGCCGCAGCTGTTGCATTCATCCCTGCTAGGCCAAGTAGGGATGTTTCCTCGTGGGGCTGCATCCTGCTGTGCTCCTGCCCCAGTCAGCGGTATACCGGTACAGCATATCCTTGTAAAGTGTATTACATCTGTCCTGAGCGGGTGGCGGGGCAAAGGTGCGACAGCCGTGCTCACAGCCGCAGCTGTTGCATTCATCCTGCTAGGCCAAGTAGGGATGTTTCCTCGTGGGGCTGCATCCTGCTGTGCTCCTGCCCCAGTCAGCGGTATACCGGTACAGCATATCCTTGTAAAGTGTATTACATCTGTGAGCGGGTGGCGGGGCAAAGGTGCGACCGTGCTCACAGCGCAGCTGTTGCATTCATCCCTGCTAGGCCAAGTAGGGATGTTTCTCGTGCTGCTCCTGCCCCTCCGGCCCCAGTCAGCGCTTTACGTGTACAGCATATCCTGAAGCGGTGGCTGAGCAAGCGCCAGGCCGTGCAGGCCTCCAGCAGCCATTCATCCTGCTAGGCCAAGTAGGGATGCTCGTGGCTGCATCCTGCTGTGCTCCTGCCCCAGTCAGCGGTATACCGGTACATATCCTTGTAACAGTGTCTACAGCTGTGGCGGGCAAGCGCCGTGCTCACGACAGCCGCCATCCACTGCTAGCTGTAAATTCGTGCTTCCATGTGCGATGTACCCGTCGCCCACGACAGCTGTACACTGCAGCACCGGCCTCAGCGGCAATCCTATATCCTTCGCATATCCCCACCAAGGCGTGTACTGGGTGCCCACCAGCCGGCGGTGCAGCAAAGGTCGGCTCACCCGCAGCTGTTGCATTATGGGGGCTTTCCGAAATTGTCGAAGTCCTGCTGCTCCTGCCCAGTCAGCGGTATACCGGTACAATTTTGCCTAAAGTGTATTACATCTGTCCTGCCGGCCGGCGGGGCAAAGGTGCGACAGCCGTGCTCACAGCCGCAGCTGTTGCATTCATCCCTGCTAGGCCAAGTAGGGATGTTTCCTCGTGGGGCCGCATCCTGCTGTGCTCCTGCCCCAGTCAGCGGTATACCGGTACAGCATATCCTTGTAAAGTGTATTACATCTGTCCTGAGCGGGTGGCTGGGGCAAAAGGTGCGACAGCCGTGCTCACAGCCGCAGCTGTTGCATTCCTGCTAGGCCAAGTAGGGATGTTTCCTCGTGGGGCTGCATCCTGCTGTGCTCCTGCCCCAGTCAGCGGTATACCGGTACAGCATATCCTTGTAAAGTGTATTACATCTGTCCTGAGCGGGTGGCGGGGCAAAGGTGCGACAGCCGTGCTCACAGCCGCAGCTGTTGCATTCATCCCTGCTAGGCCAAGTAGGGATGTTTCCTCGTGGGGCTGCATCCTGCTGTGCTCCTGCCCCAGTCAGCGGTATACCGGTACAGCATATCCTTGTAAAGTGTATTACATCTGTCCTGAGCGGGTGGCGGGGCAAAGGTGCGACAGCCGTGCTCACAGCCGCAGCTGTTGCATTCATCCTGCTAGGCCAAGTAGGGATGTTTCCTCGTGGGGCTGCATCCTGCTGTGCTCCTGCCCCAGTCAGCGGTATACCGGTACAGCATATCCTTGTAAAGTGTATTACATCTGTCCTGAGCGGGTGGCGGGGCAAAGGTGCGACAGCCGTGCTCACAGCCGCAGCTGTTGCATTCATCCCTGCTAGGCCAAGTAGGGATGTTTCCTCGTGGGGCTGCATCCTGCTGTGCTCCTGCCCCAGTCAGCGGTATACCGGTACAGCATATCCTTGTCAAGTGTATTACATCTGTCCTGAGCGGGTGGCCGGGGCAAAAGGTGCGACAGCCGTGCTCACAGCCGCAGCTGTTGCATTCATCCTGCTAGGCCAAGTAGGGATGTTTCCTCGTGGGGCTGCATCCTGCTGTGCTCCTGCCCCAGTCAGCGGTATACCGGTACAGCATATCCTTGTAAAGTGTATTACATCTGTCCTGAGCGGGTGGCGGGGCAAAGGTGCGACAGCCGTGCTCACAGCCGCAGCTGTTGCATTCATCCCTGCTAGGCCAAGTAGGGATGTTTCCTCGTGGGGCTGCATCCTGCTGTGCTCCTGCCCCAGTCAGCGGTATACCGGTACAGCATATCCTTGTAAAGTGTATTACATCTGTCCTGAGCGGGTGGCGGGGCAAAAGGTGACAGCCGTGCTCACAGCCGCAGCTGTTGCATTCATCCCTGCTAGGCCAAGTAGGGATGTTTCCTCGTGGGGCTGCATCCTGCTGTGCTCCTGCCCCAGTCAGCGGTATACCGGTACAGCATATCCTTGTAAAGTGTATTACATCTGTCCTGAGCGGGTGGCGGGGCAAAAGGTGCGACAGCCGTGCTCACAGCCGCAGCTGTTGCATTCATCCCTGCTAGGCCAAGTAGGGATGTTTCCTCGTGGGGCTGCATCCTGCTGTGCTCCTGCCCCAGTCAGCGGTATACCGGTACAGCATATCCTTGTAAAGTGTATTACATCTGTCCTGAGCGGTGGCGGGGCAAAGGTGCGACAGCCGTGCTCACAGCCGCAGCTGTTGCATTCATCCCTGCTAGGCCAAGTAGGGATGTTTCCTCGTGGGGCTGCATCCTGCTGTGCTCCTGCCCCAGTCAGCGGTATACCGGTACAGCATATCCTTGTAAAGTGTATTACATCTGTCCTGAGCGGGTGGCGGGGCAAAAGGTGCGACAGCCGTGCTCACAGCGCAGCTGTTGCATTCATCCCTGCTAGGCCAAGTAGGGATGTTTCCTCGTGGGGCTGCATCCTGCTGTGCTCCTGCCCCAGTCAGCGGTATACCGGTACAGCATATCCTTGTAAAGTGTATTACATCTGTCCTGGCGGGTGGCTGGGGCAAAGGTGCGACAGCCGTGCTCACAGCGCAGCTGTTGCATTCATCCCTGCTAGGCCAAGTAGGGATGTTTCCTCGTGGGGCTGCATCCTGCTGTGCTCCTGCCCCAGTCAGCGGTATACCGGTACAGCATATCCTTGTAAAGTGTATTACATCTGTCCTGAGCGGGTGGCGGGGCAAAGGTGCGACAGCCGTGCTCACAGCCGCAGCTGTTGCATTCATCCCTGCTAGGCCAAGTAGGGATGTTTCCTCGTGGGGCTGCATCCTGCTGTGCTCCTGCCCCAGTCAGCGGTATACCGGTACAGCATATCCTTGTAAAGTGTATTACATCTGTCCTGAGCGGGTGGCGGGGCAAAGGTGCGACAGCCGTGCTCACAGCCGCAGCTGTTGCATTCATCCCTGCTAGGCCAAGTAGGGATGTTTCCTCGTGGGGCTGCATCCTGCTGTGCTCCTGCCCCAGTCAGCGGTATACCGGTACAGCATATCCTTGTAAAGTGTATTACATCTGTCCTGAGCGGGTGGCGGGGCAAAGGTGCGACAGCCGTGCTCACAGCCGCAGCTGTTGCATTCATCCTGCTAGGCCAAGTAGGGATGTTTCCTCGTGGGGCTGCATCCTGCTGTGCTCCTGCCCCAGTCAGCGGTATACCGGTACAGCATATCCTTGTAAAGTGTATTACATCTGTCCTGAGCGGGTGGCGGGGCAAAAGGTGCGACAGCCGTGCTCACAGCGCAGCTGTTGCATTCATCCTGCTAGGCCAAGTAGGGATGTTTCCTCGTGGGGCTGCATCCTGCTGTGCTCCTGCCCCAGTCAGCGGTATACCGGTACAGCATATCCTTGTAAAGTGTATTACATCTGTCCTGAGCGGGTGGCGGGGCAAAAGGTGCGACAGCCGTGCTCACAGCCGCAGCTGTTGCATTCATCCCTGCTAGGCCAAGTAGGGATGTTTCCTCGTGGGGCTGCATCCTGCTGTGCTCCTGCCCCAGTCAGCGGTATACCGGTACAGCATATCCTTGTAAAGTGTATTACATCTGTCCTGAGCGGGTGGCGGGGCAAAGGTGCGACAGCCGTGCTCACAGCCGCAGCTGTTGCATTCATCCCTGCTAGGCCAAGTAGGGATGTTTCCTCGTGGGGCTGCATCCTGCTGTGCTCCTGCCCCAGTCAGCGGTATACCGGTACAGCATATCCTTGTAAAGTGTATTACATCTGTCCTGGCGGGTGGCGGGGCAAAAGGTGCGACAGCCGTGCTCACAGCCGCAGCTGTTGCATTCATCCCTGCTAGGCCAAGTAGGGATGTTTCCTCGTGGGGCGCATCCTGCTGTGCTCCTGCCCCAGTCAGCGGTATACCGGTACAGCATATCCTTGTAAAGTGTATTACATCTGTCCTGAGCGGGTGGCGGGGCAAAAGGTGCGACAGCGTGCTCACAGCCGCAGCTGTTGCATTCATCCCTGCTAGGCCAAGTAGGGATGTTTCCTCGTGGGGCCGCATCCTGCTGTGCTCCTGCCCCAGTCAGCGGTATACCGGTACAGCATATCCTTGTAAAGTGTATTACATCTGTCCTGAGCGGTGGCTGGGGCAAAAGGTGCGACAGCCGTGCTCACAGCCGCAGCTGTTGCATTCATCCTGCTAGGCCAAGTAGGGATGTTTCCTCGTGGGGCTGCATCCTGCTGTGCTCCTGCCCCAGTCAGCGGTATACCGGTACAGCATATCCTTGTAAAGTGTATTACATCTGTCCTGAGCGGGTGGCGGGGCAAAGGTGCGACAGCCGTGCTCACAGCCGCAGCTGTTGCATTCATCCTGCTAGGCCAAGTAGGGATGTTTCCTCGTGGGGCTGCATCCTGCTGTGCTCCTGCCCCAGTCAGCGGTATACCGGTACAGCATATCCTTGTAAAGTGTATTACATCTGTCCTGAGCGGGTGGCGGGGCAAAAGGTGCGACAGCCGTGCTCACAGCCGCAGCTGTTGCATTCATCCTGCTAGGCCAAGTAGGGATGTTTCCTCGTGGGGCTGCATCCTGCTGTGCTCCTGCCCCAGTCAGCGGTATACCGGTACAGCATATCCTTGTAAAGTGTATTACATCTGTCCTGAGCGGGTGGCGGGGCAAAGGTGCGACAGCCGTGCTCACAGCCGCAGCTGTTGCATTCATCCCTGCTAGGCCAAGTAGGGATGTTTCCTCGTGGGGCGCATCCTGCTGTGCTCCTGCCCCAGTCAGCGGTATACCGGTACAGCATATCCTTGTAAAGTGTATTACATCTGTCCTGAGCGGGTGGCGGGGCAAAAGGTGCGACAGCCGTGCTCACAGCCGCAGCTGTTGCATTCATCCCTGCTAGGCCAAGTAGGGATGTTTCCTCGTGGGGCTGCATCCTGCTGTGCTCCTGCCCCAGTCAGCGGTATACCGGTACAGCATATCCTTGTAAAGTGTATTACATCTGTCCTGGCGGGTGGCGGGGCAAAAGGTGCGACAGCCGTGCTCACAGCCGCAGCTGTTGCATTCATCCCTGCTAGGCCAAGTAGGGATGTTTCCTCGTGGGGCTGCATCCTGCTGTGCTCCTGCCCCAGTCAGCGGTATACCGGTACAGCATATCCTTGTAAAGTGTATTACATCTGTCCTGAGCGGGTGGCGGGGCAAAGGTGCGACAGCCGTGCTCACAGCCGCAGCTGTTGCATTCATCCTGCTAGGCCAAGTAGGGATGTTTCCTCGTGGGGCTGCATCCTGCTGTGCTCCTGCCCCAGTCAGCGGTATACCGGTACAGCATATCCTTGTAAAGTGTATTACATCTGTCCTGGCGGGTGGCGGGGCAAAGGTGCGACAGCCGTGCTCACAGCCGCAGCTGTTGCATTCATCCCTGCTAGGCCAAGTAGGGATGTTTCCTCGTGGGGCTGCATCCTGCTGTGCTCCTGCCCCAGTCAGCGGTATACCGGTACAGCATATCCTTGTAAAGTGTATTACATCTGTCCCTGGCGGGTGGCGGGGCAAAAGGTGCGACAGCCGTGCTCACAGCCGCAGCTGTTGCATTCATCCTGCTAGGCCAAGTAGGGATGTTTCCTCGTGGGGCTGCATCCTGCTGTGCTCCTGCCCCAGTCAGCGGTATACCGGTACAGCATATCCTTGTAAAGTGTATTACATCTGTCCTGAGCGGGTGGCGGGGCAAAGGTGCGACAGCCGTGCTCACAGCCGCAGCTGTTGCATTCATCCCTGCTAGGCCAAGTAGGGATGTTTCCTCGTGGGGCGCATCCTGCTGTGCTCCTGCCCCAGTCAGCGGTATACCGGTACAGCATATCCTTGTAAAGTGTATTACATCTGTCCTGAGCGGTGGCGGGGCAAAGGTGCGACAGCCGTGCTCACAGCCGCAGCTGTTGCATTCATCCCTGCTAGGCCAAGTAGGGATGTTTCCTCGTGGGGCTGCATCCTGCTGTGCTCCTGCCCCAGTCAGCGGTATACGGTACAGCATATCCTTGTAAAGTGTATTACATCTGTCCTGAGCGGGTGGCGGGGCAAAGGTGCGACAGCCGTGCTCACAGCCGCAGCTGTTGCATTCATCCTGCTAGGCCAAGTAGGGATGTTTCCTCGTGGGGCTGCATCCTGCTGTGCTCCTGCCCCAGTCAGCGGTATACCGGTACAGCATATCCTTGTAAAGTGTATTACATCTGTCCTGAGCGGGTGGCGGGGCAAAGGTGCGACAGCCGTGCTCACAGCCGCAGCTGTTGCATTCATCCCTGCTAGGCCAAGTAGGGATGTTTCCTCGTGGGGCTGCATCCTGCTGTGCTCCTGCCCCAGTCAGCGGTATACCGGTACAGCATATCCTTGTAAAGTGTATTACATCTGTCCTGAGCGGTGGCGGGGCAAAAGGTGCGACAGCCGTGCTCACAGCCGCAGCTGTTGCATTCATCCTGCTAGGCCAAGTAGGGATGTTTCCTCGTGGGGCTGCATCCTGCTGTGCTCCTGCCCCAGTCAGCGGTATACCGGTACAGCATATCCTTGTAAAGTGTATTACATCTGTCCTGAGCGGGTGGCGGGGCAAAGGTGCGACAGCCGTGCTCACAGCCGCAGCTGTTGCATTCATCCCTGCTAGGCCAAGTAGGGATGTTTCCTCGTGGGGCTGCATCCTGCTGTGCTCCTGCCCCAGTCAGCGGTATACCGGTACAGCATATCCTTGTAAAGTGTATTACATCTGTCCTGAGCGGGTGGCGGGGCAAAGGTGCGACAGCCGTGCTCACAGCCGCAGCTGTTGCATTCATCCCTGCTAGGCCAAGTAGGGATGTTTTCGTGGGGCTGCATCCTGCTGTGCTCCTGCCCCAGTCAGCGGTATACCGGTACAGCATATCCTTGTAAAGTGTATTACATCTGTCCTGAGCGGGTGGCTGGGGCAAAAGGTGCGACAGCCGTGCTCACAGCCGCAGCTGTTGCATTCCTGCTAGGCCAAGTAGGGATGTTTCCTCGTGGGGCTGCATCCTGCTGTGCTCCTGCCCCAGTCAGCGGTATACCGGTACAGCATATCCTTGTAAAGTGTATTACATCTGTCCTGAGCGGGTGGCGGGGCAAAAGGTGCGACAGCCGTGCTCACAGCCGCAGCTGTTGCATTCATCCTGCTAGGCCAAGTAGGGATGTTTCCTCGTGGGGCCGCATCCTGCTGTGCTCCTGCCCCAGTCAGCGGTATACCGGTACAGCATATCCTTGTAAAGTGTATTACATCTGTCCTGGCGGGTGGCGGGGCAAAGGTGCGACAGCCGTGCTCACAGCCGCAGCTGTTGCATTCATCCTGCTAGGCCAAGTAGGGATGTTTCCTCGTGGGGCTGCATCCTGCTGTGCTCCTGCCCCAGTCAGCGGTATACCGGTACAGCATATCCTTGTAAAGTGTATTACATCTGTCCTGAGCGGGTGGCGGGGCAAAAGGTGCGACAGCCGTGCTCACAGCCGCAGCTGTTGCATTCATCCTGCTAGGCCAAGTAGGGATGTTTCCTCGTGGGGCTGCATCCTGCTGTGCTCCTGCCCCAGTCAGCGGTATACCGGTACAGCATATCCTTGTAAAGTGTATTACATCTGTCCTGAGCGGGTGGCGGGGCAAAGGTGCGACAGCCGTGCTCACAGCCGCAGCTGTTGCATTCATCCCTGCTAGGCCAAGTAGGGATGTTTCCTCGTGGGGCTGCATCCTGCTGTGCTCCTGCCCCAGTCAGCGGTATACCGGTACAGCATATCCTTGTAAAGTGTATTACATCTGTCCTGGCGGGTGGCGGGGCAAAAGGTGCGACAGCCGTGCTCACAGCCGCAGCTGTTGCATTCATCCCTGCTAGGCCAAGTAGGGATGTTTCCTCGTGGGGCTGCATCCTGCTGTGCTCCTGCCCCAGTCAGCGGTATACCGGTACAGCATATCCTTGTAAAGTGTATTACATCTGTCCTGAGCGGTGGCGGGGCAAAGGTGCGACAGCCGTGCTCACAGCGCAGCTGTTGCATTCATCCCTGCTAGGCCAAGTAGGGATGTTTCCTCGTGGGGCTGCATCCTGCTGTGCTCCTGCCCCAGTCAGCGGTATACCGGTACAGCATATCCTTGTAAAGTGTATTACATCTGTCCTGAGCGGTGGCGGGGCAAAGGTGCGACAGCCGTGCTCACAGCCGCAGCTGTTGCATTCATCCCTGCTAGGCCAAGTAGGGATGTTTCCTCGTGGGGCTGCATCCTGCTGTGCTCCTGCCCCAGTCAGCGGTATACCGGTACAGCATATCCTTGTAAAGTGTATTACATCTGTCCTGAGCGGGTGGCGGGGCAAAAGGTGCGACAGCCGTGCTCACAGCCGCAGCTGTTGCATTCATCCTGCTAGGCCAAGTAGGGATGTTTCCTCGTGGGGCTGCATCCTGCTGTGCTCCTGCCCCAGTCAGCGGTATACCGGTACAGCATATCCTTGTAAAGTGTATTACATCTGTCCTGAGCGGGTGGCTGGGGCAAAAGGTGCGACAGCCGTGCTCACAGCCGCAGCTGTTGCATTCATCCTGCTAGGCCAAGTAGGGATGTTTCCTCGTGGGGCTGCATCCTGCTGTGCTCCTGCCCCAGTCAGCGGTATACCGGTACAGCATATCCTTGTAAAGTGTATTACATCTGTCCTGGCGGGTGGCGGGGCAAAAGGTGCGACAGCCGTGCTCACAGCGCAGCTGTTGCATTCATCCCTGCTAGGCCAAGTAGGGATGTTTCCTCGTGGGGCTGCATCCTGCTGTGCTCCTGCCCCAGTCAGCGGTATACCGGTACAGCATATCCTTGTAAAGTGTATTACATCTGTCCTGGCGGGTGGCGGGGCAAAGGTGCGACAGCCGTGCTCACAGCCGCAGCTGTTGCATTCATCCTGCTAGGCCAAGTAGGGATGTTTCCTCGTGGGGCTGCATCCTGCTGTGCTCCTGCCCCAGTCAGCGGTATACCGGTACAGCATATCCTTGTAAAGTGTATTACATCTGTCCTGAGCGGTGGCGGGGCAAAGGTGCGACAGCAGTGCTCACAGCCGCAGCTGTTGCATTCATCCCTGCTAGGCCAAGTAGGGATGTTTCCTCGTGGGGCTGCATCCTGCTGTGCTCCTGCCCCAGTCAGCGGTATACCGGTACAGCATATCCTTGTAAAGTGTATTACATCTGTCCTGAGCGGTGGCGGGGCAAAAGGTGCGACAGCCGTGCTCACAGCCGCAGCTGTTGCATTCATCCTGCTAGGCCAAGTAGGGATGTTTCCTCGTGGGGCTGCATCCTGCTGTGCTCCTGCCCCAGTCAGCGGTATACCGGTACAGCATATCCTTGTAAAGTGTATTACATCTGTCCTGAGCGGGTGGCGGGGCAAAGGTGCGACAGCCGTGCTCACAGCCGCAGCTGTTGCATTCATCCTGCTAGGCCAAGTAGGGATGTTTCCTCGTGGGGCTGCATCCTGCTGTGCTCCTGCCCCAGTCAGCGGTATACCGGTACAGCATATCCTTGTAAAGTGTATTACATCTGTCCTGGTGGCGGGGCAAAAGGTGCGACAGCCGTGCTCACAGCCGCAGCTGTTGCATTCATCCCTGCTAGGCCAAGTAGGGATGTTTCCTCGTGGGGCTGCATCCTGCTGTGCTCCTGCCCCAGTCAGCGGTATACCGGTACAGCATATCCTTGTAAAGTGTATTACATCTGTCCTGAGCGGGTGGCTGGGGCAAAAGGTGCGACAGCCGTGCTCACAGCCGCAGCTGTTGCATTCATCCTGCTAGGCCAAGTAGGGATGTTTCCTCGTGGGGCTGCATCCTGCTGTGCTCCTGCCCCAGTCAGCGGTATACCGGTACAGCATATCCTTGTAAAGTGTATTACATCTGTCCTGAGCGGTGGCGGGGCAAAGGTGCGACAGCCGTGCTCACAGCCGCAGCTGTTGCATTCATCCCTGCTAGGCCAAGTAGGGATGTTTCCTCGTGGGGCTGCATCCTGCTGTGCTCCTGCCCCAGTCAGCGGTATACCGGTACAGCATATCCTTGTAAAGTGTATTACATCTGTCCTGAGCGGGTGGCCGGGGCAAAAGGTGCGACAGCCGTGCTCACAGCCGCAGCTGTTGCATTCATCCCTGCTAGGCCAAGTAGGGATGTTTCCTCGTGGGGCTGCATCCTGCTGTGCTCCTGCCCCAGTCAGCGGTATACCGGTACAGCATATCCTTGTAAAGTGTATTACATCTGTCCTGGCGGGTGGCGGGGCAAAAGGTGCGACAGCCGTGCTCACAGCCGCAGCTGTTGCATTCATCCCTGCTAGGCCAAGTAGGGATGTTTCCTCGTGGGGCTGCATCCTGCTGTGCTCCTGCCCCAGTCAGCGGTATACCGGTACAGCATATCCTTGTAAAGTGTATTACATCTGTCCTGAGCGGGTGGCGGGGCAAAAGGTGCGACAGCCGTGCTCACAGCCGCAGCTGTTGCATTCATCCTGCTAGGCCAAGTAGGGATGTTTCCTCGTGGGGCTGCATCCTGCTGTGCTCCTGCCCCAGTCAGCGGTATACCGGTACAGCATATCCTTGTAAAGTGTATTACATCTGTCCTGAGCGGGTGGCGGGGCAAAGGTGCGACAGCCGTGCTCACAGCCGCAGCTGTTGCATTCATCCTGCTAGGCCAAGTAGGGATGTTTCCTCGTGGGGCTGCATCCTGCTGTGCTCCTGCCCCAGTCAGCGGTATACCGGTACAGCATATCCTTGTAAAGTGTATTACATCTGTCCTGAGCGGGTGGCGGGGCAAAGGTGCGACAGCCGTGCTCACAGCCGCAGCTGTTGCATTCATCCTGCTAGGCCAAGTAGGGATGTTTCCTCGTGGGGCTGCATCCTGCTGTGCTCCTGCCCCAGTCAGCGGTATACCGGTACAGCATATCCTTGTAAAGTGTATTACATCTGTCCTGGCGGGTGGCTGGGGCAAAAGGTGCGACAGCCGTGCTCACAGCCGCAGCTGTTGCATTCATCCCTGCTAGGCCAAGTAGGGATGTTTCCTCGTGGGGCTGCATCCTGCTGTGCTCCTGCACCAGTCAGCGGTATACCGGTACAGCATATCCTTGTAAAGTGTATTACATCTGTCCTGAGCGGGTGGCGGGGCAAAGGTGTGACAGCCGTGCTCACAGCCGCAGCTGTTGCATTCATCCTGCTAGGCCAAGTAGGGATGTTTCCTCGTGGGGCTGCATCCTGCTGTGCTCCTGCCCCAGTCAGCGGTATACCGGTACAGCATATCCTTGTAAAGTGTATTACATCTGTCCTGGCGGGTGGCGGGGCAAAGGTGCGACAGCAGTGCTCACAGCCGCAGCTGTTGCATTCATCCCTGCTAGGCCAAGTAGGGATGTTTCCTCGTGGGGCTGCATCCTGCTGTGCTCCTGCCCCAGTCAGCGGTATACCGGTACAGCATATCCTTGTAAAGTGTATTACATCTGTCCTGAGCTGGCGGGGCAAAAGGTGCGACAGCCGTGCTCACAGCCGCAGCTGTTGCATTCATCCTGCTAGGCCAAGTAGGGATGTTTCCTCGTGGGGCTGCATCCTGCTGTGCTCCTGCCCCAGTCAGCGGTATACCGGTACAGCATATCCTTGTAAAGTGTATTACATCTGTCCTGAGCCGGTGGCTGGGGCAAAAGGTGCGACAGCCGTGCTCACAGCCGCAGCTGTTGCATTCATCCCTGCTAGGCCAAGTAGGGATGTTTCCTCGTGGGGCTGCATCCTGCTGTGCTCCTGCCCCAGTCAGCGGTATACCGGTACAGCATATCCTTGTAAAGTGTATTACATCTGTCCTGAGCGGGTGGCCGGGGCAAAAGGTGCGACAGCCGTGCTCACAGCCGCAGCTGTTGCATTCATCCTGCTAGGCCAAGTAGGGATGTTTCCTCGTGGGGCTGCATCCTGCTGTGCTCCTGCCCCAGTCAGCGGTATACCGGTACAGCATATCCTTGTAAAGTGTATTACATCTGTCCTGAGCGGCTGGCCGGGGCAAAAGGTGCGACAGCCGTGCTCACAGCCGCAGCTGTTGCATTCATCCCTGCTAGGCCAAGTAGGGATGTTTCCTCGTGGGGCTGCATCCTGCTGTGCTCCTGCCCCAGTCAGCGGTATACCGGTACAGCATATCCTTGTAAAGTGTATTACATCTGTCCTGAGCGGGTGGCGGGGCAAAAGGTGCGAGCCTTGCTCACAGCCGCAGCTGTTGCATTCATCCCTGCTAGGCCAAGTAGGGATGTTTCCTCGTGGGGCTGCATCCTGCTGTGCTCCTGCCCCAGTCAGCGGTATACCGGTACAGCATATCCTTGTAAAGTGTATTACATCTGTCCTGAGCGGGTGGCTGGGGCAAAAGGTGCGACAGCCGTGCTCACAGCCGCAGCTGTTGCATTCATCCCTGCTAGGCCAAGTAGGGATGTTTCCTCGTGGGGCTGCATCCTGCTGTGCTCCTGCCCCAGTCAGCGGTATACCGGTACAGCATATCCTTGTAAAGTGTATTACATCTGTCCTGAGCGGGTGGCCGGGGCAAAAGGTGCGACAGCCGTGCTCACAGCCGCAGCTGTTGCATTCATCCCTGCTAGGCCAAGTAGGGATGTTTCCTCGTGGGGCTGCATCCTGCTGTGCTCCTGCCCCAGTCAGCGGTATACCGGTACAGCATATCCTTGTAAAGTGTATTACATCTGTCCTGAGCGGGTGGCGGGGCAAAGGTGCGACAGCCGTGCTCACAGCCGCAGCTGTTGCATTCATCCTGCTAGGCCAAGTAGGGATGTTTCCTCGTGGGGCTGCATCCTGCTGTGCTCCTGCCCCAGTCAGCGGTATACCGGTACAGCATATCCTTGTAAAGTGTATTACATCTGTCCTGAGCGGGTGGCTGGGGCAAAGGTGCGACAGCCGTGCTCACAGCGCAGCTGTTGCATTCATCCCTGCTAGGCCAAGTAGGGATGTTTCCTCGTGGGGCTGCATCCTGCTGTGCTCCTGCCCCAGTCAGCGGTATACCGGTACAGCATATCCTTGTAAAGTGTATTACATCTGTCCTGAGCGGGTGGCGGGGCAAAAGGTGCGACAGCCGTGCTCACAGCCGCAGCTGTTGCATTCATCCCTGCTAGGCCAAGTAGGGATGTTTCCTCGTGGGGCTGCATCCTGCTGTGCTCCTGCCCCAGTCAGCGGTATACCGGTACAGCATATCCTTGTAAAGTGTATTACATCTGTCCTGAGCGGGTGGCCGGGGCAAAAGGTGCGACAGCCGTGCTCACAGCCGCAGCTGTTGCATTCATCCCTGCTAGGCCAAGTAGGGATGTTTCCTCGTGGGGCTGCATCCTGCTGTGCTCCTGCCCCAGTCAGCGGTATACCGGTACAGCATATCCTTGTAAAGTGTATTACATCTGTCCTGAGGGGGTGGCTGGGGCAAAGGTGCGACAGCCGTGCTCACAGCCGCAGCTGTTGCATTCATCCCTGCTAGGCCAAGTAGGGATGTTTCCTCGTGGGGCTGCATCCTGCTGTGCTCCTGCCCCAGTCAGCGGTATACCGGTACAGCATATCCTTGTAAAGTGTATTACATCTGTCCTGAGCGGGTGGCCGGGGCAACAGGTGCGAGAGCCGTGCTCACAGCCGCAGCTGTTGCATTCATCCCTGCTAGGCCAAGTAGGGATGTTTCCTCGTGGGGCTGCATCCTGCTGTGCTCCTGCCCCAGTCAGCGGTATACCGGTACAGCATATCCTTGTAAAGTGTATTACATCTGTCCTGAGCGGGTGGCGGGCAAAGGTGCGACAGCCGTGCTCACAGCCGCAGCTGTTGCATTCATCCCTGCTAGGCCAAGTAGGGATGTTTCCTCGTGGGGCTGCATCCTGCTGTGCTCCTGCCCAGTCAGCGGTATACCGGTATCCTTGTAAAGTGTAACATCTGTCCTGGCGGATGGCGGTTCAGCTAAGTGCTCACGCCCGTGCTCAGGAACGCAGCTAAGTAGATGATCCTCGTATAGGGATAGAGTATGTTGCACTGGTATGGGTCCATCAAGGTACGGACCCGTATGTCCATAACCTATCATACCGCAGGAGTCGGGTCTCAGGGGAATATAAGCGCACAGTGGCATTCTGCGGCAATCTGCCGATCAGGGGCGCTTCTATTGAGCTCATCCAACAGGCCTACGTTATCAGCATATCCTAACGGTATCCAACTGTCGGCCCTTGCATGCAGCGTGTGCAAGCAGGCAAGTCCCAGAGCCAGCTCTTAGGTACTAACGCATCCAGATTGGACAACTCAGGAGATACATACTCCTTGGTCAGTCCTTGGTCGGGCTAGAGAATCACTGGTCGATACCCACGGGTATCAGTGAAACCTATGCATGGGTAGACACCAAGGGACTGGGACCATATGGATCCCCGTACACCTTGGTTCTATTCCTTTTGCCCCGAGGGAATGTCCTTGTGTTGGACTTGAATTGTAACGTCAGGGAACCTGCCGCTTACATTCCCCTTTTTTGATACGCGTCCTCGGACGCTTCACCATGGGTGGATGTCGGTTTTATTTCTGTGGCGGCAACTTAGGCACATTTCTCCCGCTTGACTCAGAGAGTCTTTCATGGTAACGTCTAATTTCTTCTGCGACCAATTCAGATTCCTCAAGGGATTTCTGAGGTTCCCACGAATTGTGTTCAGGTCCAAAGCCTGTCCACTTGACAAGATACTCTCGTACCTTGCCACGGCCTGAGCCGCGGTCGCGGTGCAGAAGGATGGTTTCCACATCCCAGTACACGTTCCCACCGTCATCCAGGATACTGGGTGGCGGAGGTTGGTACCTGCCATCATCGTTGTATGGCTTAAGTAGGGACACATGGAACACCGGGTGGATCTGGTAGTTAGCTGGGAGTTCCAGCTTGTACGCCAGGTTTCCCACCTTAGCCGTTACCGGAAATGGTCCAATGAACCTAGGCATCAGCTTTGCTGTGCCTGGTGTTTTGAGCGCAATGTTCTTAGTGGAAAGTAACACGCGTTGCCCGACTTCAAATGACGCATCCTGCCTGCGCTTGTCTGCCTGTGCCTTTTGCCGATCCTGCGCTGCGGCAAGGCATTGTTTGGCCCGTTTGATGCGTTCTTGCATCGTGGCGGACAGGCGGGCAGCCTGAGGCACCTGGGACGCTGTGGGCATACCAAGAGTGGCCGGCACCTTGGGGTCCCACCCAGCATTAAGCCGGAACGGTGTGGTCCCAATGGACTTGTTAACTGAGTTGTTAATAGCAAATTCCACAAGTGGAAGATGCTCGTCCCAGTCATCCTGAGCAGGATTGACAGTGCCGCAAGGTTTCCTCAATAGTCGGTTCATCCGTTCTGTTTGGCCATCCGTTTGGGGATGGTAGCTCGTGCTGAGCTTAACCTTGGTGCCTAAAGGCGGTGTAACTCCTGCCAGAATTTTCGGTGAAGTGTGATCCCGATCAGAGACAATGTCACTGGGAAGGCCGTGCAGGAAACGGAACTGCAGAAAGATCCCCGCGACCTGTTCTGCGTTGGCGTCTGTGGTGGTGGGAGCAAAGTGCGTCATTTTGCTCAGCCGGTCCACAAACACCACAATGGCGTCATGTCCTTGGGCGGTTTTGGGCAGTTGGACAATAAGGTCCACTGACACGCTATCCCATGGTTTTCTGGGATGGGTAGCGGTTTGCAGCAATCCGGCCGCTTAGTGGGTGAAGGCTTGTTGCGGCTGGCATTGGGGCAATGGGTACAGTACTGTCGAACGGCTGCGTCCAGCCCTGGCCACCAGTACACCCGTAGGATATCTGCCTTCATGCGTTCAGGGCCTTTATGCCCGCTGGCTCCGCACGTCATGGAACTCAGCTAGTAGCAATGTCGCAACTGCTCAGCGGCAGGGATCACCACCTGATTTCCTCTGTACCAGAGGCCGTTGGCATCGTGCGCCAAGTCCGCTTTATCGATCTGCTTTTTGAATTCAGGGTCGTTTTGTACCCTTCAGTAATCCGCTTCATAAGATCACTGGAGATTGCAGATCGTTCGAGTCAGCAACCAATGGCTGATGGTGGTGAGCAGGCCCCACTGGCGTGCTCATATATCC